>JAQGBT010000611.1:0-46685 GCA_034698585.1 Disparrhopalites patrizii | reverse complement strand
CAATACTAAAAATATACCGACCGCCTTTAATATACAAAAATTTCACAATCGTATAGAGATAAATATATACATCATATATATATATATATATATATATATATATATATATATATACACATCTCTTATTTTTGATTTCTGCAATAATTACAGAAAATCCTACCACAATTTAACCCATGAATTTTCCAAGAACTAGGAACAGTCAACTTTAACAGAACTATAAATAATAGCCAGTTGTTGAAAACTCAAAACACACATGAACACGGAATATTTTGTTACATCCGTCTACACAAAAAAAACTCGATATTAGTATATATATACAGTATATACACACATCAGACAGAAGAGAAAATCAAGGAAACCGCTACTCAATGGCGTGTTTGCATATTTTGTAAAATATGTACACTTAATACACCGATAAAAGTATATATCAACACAAAAGAAATAATAGCACACCCGTCAACATTATAATAATATATAAACAATCCACGTTTGTCCTTTTGTATACAACAAGCAATTGCAAAAATAATTATCTTCAAACACTTCTTTTTTTTTAAACGTCATCCACTCCCAAAAAAATTTGGCACTGAATTAAATATTTTTACAGTTTTCCCCTCCCCCTAAAAAAATGTACTAACACAATGTACGAAAATGTACTACCACACTGACGTTTAATGACATGTCTCATACATGCGAACCATGATTTTGAACTGAGTATATAGAGAAAAATGTAAACACACTTATGTATTACCCCCGAAATTATTGTATCCTTGTATAATAGACGACAAGGCACTAAAAAAAGTAGAAGAGAAAAAAATACACCAGTGTGAAACTATAAGACGGGGAAAGAAATTCGAAGAAAACTGAAAAACAAAAAACCGTCCAACATTATAGAATCGAATCAAAATACTGTCAAAAAAGATGTTCCGTTTGAAAGGGGTGGGAAAAGGGTAAAATAATGCAGTCAACTCACCAAAAATAATGAGGATCCTTCCAAAAATTGTTATACACCATTACAAACTATCTTCCCGGATTTTTCTCTTTTTAGGGGGTGATTCGGTTGAGAGAAAAAAATCGGTTAGTATGTAGGGAAAAAAAGTGGGCTGACTTCGCAAATCTCCCAACCACTTGCTCTAGGTGAAGATGTTTTTCAAAAAAAAAAAAACAGAAGTAGTAGAAGAAGAAGAAGAAGGAAACTTGACTGGTTTATCGAGAAGAAAAAATACAAGACGAGAGGATATAAACCCAAGTCACCTCCTTGCGTATGGCGACAAGCCCTTCTATTCAACTCTACCACTGTTTTTCTATGTTAAAAGCCTCATACAGCAGAGACTATGTCACTTCTGCTCAGCTCAGACCTCTCTCTCTCTCTCTCTCATCTGCATTTCCATTTTTTTTCTTCTCCTCTTCCTTTTTCCTCCCTTTTCCTTCCACCAACTGCATAACCCCTCATTTATGGCATTCCCATGTGCTCCCAATCCGCCAACTTTCAATTTTTCTCTAGTCCCGTCGTCCTGTCCCGTCCCTTCTCCTTCCAAAAAAAACAAAAAGTTATAATTTTCTCCCGATTTTCATCAAAATTTTGACTTTTTTCACCATTGTTTTAGACCAAAATAGACTGAAAATTGTAATTCACTCTACGATTCATCGTTCTAAATCTTCCAAGACCAAAGAATAATTTCGTTTATCTGTATTATCAACTTTGGGGATTTGAGAGGCTTCCTGCTTCCGCAGTGTTTTCGTATGAGATCCATCCGAATGCACGCTGTTGTTTGTATTTACTTACAATAAATACACCCAGGCCATAGGGAGTAGGGATTAAGCCGGCTGGAAATACTTCGGTGTACTTTAGGTTGAAATTTGACCTTTGACGGGATTAAGTTGGTGAGTATAAAGAAGGGGTTAAAATTGTAATGTAAAAATAATAGAGTTTAAGTTTGCCCGTAAATGATTTTTTTTATTCCTTTGAACTACTTTCCGTCCTTGTTTTGGAGAGACTATTTCCGGTGTAACAGCTACATTGTTTTGGTTTTTATTCTAGGAGATGTAACATCCAGGATCTAATTTGAGTTTACTCGGGATTGGATTGGATTGAACTGGAGTAATTACGGGGTCTGGTGTCGGTAGGGATTATTAGATTATCCATTATTACTATACGTATATCAGTATTATTGATTATGTAGTTTTATTTTTATAATTCACTTCACGCACGTGGGTACGAGTGCAAAAGTATAGTGTGTTAATTTACTTACATATAATACGTTGTCATGTCAGGTGTAAATGGATTTTAAGATTTTAAATCTTGTACGTAGTGGTTGGATTTTCATTCGTTGACGTACCCACAAAACAGAGGAAAGCTTGGAGGCACTCCAACAGGGTACTTTGTCCGCGGTCCACTTAGAGTATTTCAAATTCCTCCAGGGGTACTTCGTACTTCCTATTTATTTAAAATCAATTCCAAATTCGTTGCTGCAAGAGCATCTTTTCAGTTGAAATGGGAGGATTTCTCATATGCTTAGTCAAAGAAGAAAACCGAGGAGGATTCCCTTTAAAACATATTCGATTCCTCTGGATTCCAACTTGTTTTGTCGGGGTGCTTATTTTGTGTGCTTTTTTTTACTGTCGTACTTAAGTTACTGCTGACATCAAAAGCGGGTATTGTCAGCGGATCTTTCGGAATTGTCCATTACCTACTTTGCCTGTTTTGTCTCCACAATGGTCATCTTCCAGTTTAGACTTTCTGATTTTTGACTTTCAAAAGTTTGCTCGAATGTGGTCTTGTTTTTCTCTGTTTTCTTAGCTTTTACTCTCGTGTGTAGAGGTTGCGAGCAGTTGCTGGGGGAAAATTATGAAATTCCTCAGTAGCATTCCTGTGCTTATTACGACTGGTGTTTGGTGAAGAAATAAGTAAATGTATTGTACGTAGCAATGAATTTCTCGTGAAACGACTATGTGTATTTATAAGCCCAGAATAAGCTTTTTTAAATGTGGCTTTGGAAATAGAAAATAGAGGACTGGTCTTGCCGACCATCCTTATATATCGCTACCGTCCACTAACGGTGACTGTATTCGATGTGATTATTGATTATCTCTATCTCTTACAAGTTAAGTTCAAGAACAATATTTTTTGTTTGCTAGCCGGAGTGTGTGTGTGAAGCACGATTCATACATTTCATCTTCACTCTGAATCAAACTGCAGTTGAGCTGCTGGGATATGGAACTGAAGAATAATTCTGGGATTGGGAGTTCGGCGAAAAAGCCGAGGCAAGTTATAAATGATCCTGACTCTTATATGCCTGCCAGTGCCGACTTCCTAGGCCAATCTGATAATTATTGGAAGTTAATTGAAAATTGGCCGTATGAATCACAAGTGTAAGATTTAATTTGTTTGCGGAAAACAATAATACAATTTGAAATTGTTAGTTACGTCGTTCTTCCAAGCTTAAATGCTATCATCATTGCAATTGTGGTTTTAGATGGACGTTAAAGTACGGTGGAGTAATCGCCGGATTACTGGCAGGCGTAGGAGGATTCTATATAAATCAATGCCTCCGTAAATTTCTTGTACTGGAACATCTTGGATTTGTCTCCACTTTGGGAAGTGGGCTAGTTCCCCTTGCTGCTACCTATTTTGTGCATACCCATGTATGTTGACGTGATGAAATTGTATTACATACAATATGAATAGGAGGCTGTTCCAGCTTGTAAAAACATTTTTCTTGGAAATAGGCAGTCACAGAAGACATAATGAAGAGGGTTACACCATGTCCAGTTTGTGTTCAGACAAGAGCGACAGCTGTGCAGATTGGCCTTGGTGTTATTTATCCTACAGTGTTATCGTATGCCTTGGTTTTTGGAGTAAGATTCTGAATATAAGTATTTGTATTTACTTAAAGTTGTTTGCAGTACAAATTATTTTGATGAATTTAGTTTGTTAATTTCGACGTGTTGTTACAGGTTGCAAGTTCAATGAAGTCTGAATTTAGAATACCTTCGTTGACGAAAAACCCTATAGGTGTTTATAAATACGCTAAATATATCTTCAAGCCAATTCAGAGAAAATTTTTTATTGCGGCGGGAATTCAGATGACCATCGCGTCAGGTTTGACGTACCTCCAACAAGAAAGTTATTATACTAATGTGATGCCTTACCTGGTTGGTACGCGTGATTTCAAAACAATGATGCAAAACAATAACGATTTGCCGTTTGAGCCTGCAGTAAATTGAATAATCAGCTGTCAAATCTTGTAGTTTTGTTACTTGTTAAAGTATATGAACAGAGCGCTTAATGTTCAGAAGTAATAAAGTAGAACTTAAATTAAATTATGCTTTGTGTTCCACTGGTTCGTTATTCAAACCTTTTATTGAATTTTTTTTCACTTGGTTTTGAGTTCCCAAATACATGGTTTTACATGCTATTTAGAAATTCTTCATTCATAAATTATAATCAAAGTTTTTTTTTCGAATCCAACAGCACACACGAATCTAGCAATTATGTTATCAGAACACCTTAGTGAAAACACCTATGTTTCACGATCAAACCATCACGCTCATTACGAGCAGTATGTCCCCAAATTATGTTGAGGAATGGCGTTTATTAGGATAGTGAAACCAGATTTTCTTATAAATTATGTACAAAAACCCACCTCGTATGATGTAATAATTGGTTATAATACAATTCACACGCTTTAACGGCAGTAAAATTGCGACTATCTCGGGATTTCACTCACACAGAAACTGAATTTATCACCCAGTATTTAAACCCCATGGCGCAAGTTCAATTTGTTTTGAACTGTTTTTTAATAAATATCGGACAAGCTGAATGTGTATTATTTTTTCGACTCTCGAGATGCCGGGGACAGTTTGCTGC
The DNA here is from genome assembly GCA_034698585.1 of Disparrhopalites patrizii. Taxonomy (NCBI): domain Eukaryota; kingdom Metazoa; phylum Arthropoda; class Collembola; order Symphypleona; family Sminthuridae; genus Disparrhopalites; species Disparrhopalites patrizii. The sequence continues at coordinate 41,818 of JAQGBT010000611.1, read as the reverse complement.
TTTTCGTATAAGTCAAATTGACGAGCAATTGCAAATCCATGGACAGTATAACTTGAGGGGGTGAAGTTATCAGCACTTGTTAACACGTTGAAGTTCAAGTTTAATATTACGACTAATTACAGTACAACAGCATAGTAAATTTAAATTGTCTAAATTATGTGCACTGGGTAAACGTTGAGCATATCTGATGTTATCCCTCAAATTGTTGCTCTGATACGTTCCATACTACTGCACTAAAAAAGAAAAATCAGGTATTGCGTTCTAGGTTATACTACTAATGGATGACAATGCAACATACAGACATTGGAGACGAACAAAACTGCGACAATACTTACGCCATTCATGGCGAGCATGTGATGGCGAACAAAACTACTTAAACTCACAATAAGTGTGAAGCAATGAAGAAAAAATGGCTTTTGTTAATTCACAAGGAGAGTAATTTTGGGCAGTATGAAATCAACTAACAGCATCTTTACCATTGTTGCAATTGCCTTTGTCAATGCCCTGTACTTATTTCCAGAGGTCAAAATCTTGTTTACTAACTACAAGTGATAAAATTGAGAAGTGTTACTTCTACATCTATGTGACTAATATAAACAAAATGTACACAGCTGACGATCAGCTTCAAACTCCTGCTCACGGCATCAGAGACGAGAAGTAATACACAATTTTCATTTTCTATTTCCCAATAGTCATACTAATAATAAGATCAATCTTAGTTGTCAGTTCCCCATCCATACTTCCATCTCACAGACATATTCCACATGGGAAAACACACAAACAATACCCACACAATTGGATATCTCATTTATACTATTTCGCTCGACGGCTACCCACTTCAATTCATCATGGTTACTTTCGTTAAATGTGAATCACAATTAAACCAAATTTTGTTTCGTTCAAACAAATGCTTTATAGAAATATTTAATATCGAAAACAGAACTATCAAAATTTGGATTTTCCTACTTACTTGGTCATAAATTTTCAGCGTCAATCTCGTCGTATAATTGACAATATTATAGAAATATTGCATCTGCAAGTTTGAGATGTTCTCGTAAGTAGCTGCAGAAACTTTTTATAAGGCTTCGGCAGTTTTGAAAAACCGAATTTTTCCCACCGTAGTGTAAATCATTTGTAGACTAAAATTTAACTACCATTGAGTCACAGCAAATTATGGATATCTCGAAAATAAATCCCTAGCATCTGTTCGTGCAGTAGATTTCGGTCACGATGCTAAGTTTTGCGCCTTTAACCTTTGAAAGTACTACGTACTAATTAAACTGATTTTGCTCATCCAATATAATGCGAAAAATTCCGTTATGTCAATATACACTACTTGACAAGGATGTATTATTTTGACACTTGATTTTCGAATCGGGAATTTAGATGAAAATATTTAGTTTTCGATAATACTTGGGAACTATATTAATTTGACGATGGGACAATAATTTCAACAGGAAAATGGTTCTCATTTGGTACAAGAGACAAGGCTTCATTAAAGTCAAACAAATCAGTTTCAAAATTGAAATATTTTAAAAAATTAGTTTACGTGGTACACGCAGGCGAGATACCAGATTCAAAGACATTTGCGAGCAAGAAAAATAAAATTTTTGACTCTGGAATTTCACGACCTAAGGTATACGTATGCTAAAATGCGCGTGAAGATCCATTGGGAGCCCAACGATTAGCGTAGTCTTGATAAGTCACTGTAACTTTCTCCGACTGATAGCGAGTAAGTTTGATACCTGCACGGACTTCTGCAGTAACGTGCCCCTTAAATCCTCCCTTTCTCAACAAGGAATCGATTGTCTGCGTTTGATTCCAACCTACACATCAAAAAATAGCACCATTCAGCCAACGATAGTTAGCTCTTTCATCAACACACACATTGAATAGCATGCATGTTCAATAGTTTGTGTTCTCGCTAATTTTTAGCACATCGTTTCAGCAAACACATGATATGCATAGTATTATAACTGACTCTTTCGATAGTGATGAGTTACATAACATTGCCACCACTAAAGAAAGATGTCATAATCCAAATTCAAATTACTTAGACGTAACAGGTTGTAGAAAAATAAAGTAAGATTTTGATTACAGCACCAATATAGGGTGCATTCCGTGTAATGAGGCACGATGTGTAAGCGAGCCCACTGTTTCCGTCGTTTTATTGCAATGAGCACAAACTGTACCTTGTTCCGGAGCAACTTCAGGAAGGTAAGTGGCAGTGCGCTTCGACCCGCGTTCATTGTGAAACTCAATGCGAATTCCATGAACTCCAACCGTCCAGTCCAAATAATCGGCACCATCTTCAAAGTGACGCAAAATTGAAACGGACGCTTGCAACTTTTGGAACTCTTCTCGACTTATCGGTGGAAAACGTGAATCTTTGAAAGCACTGCAATAAAAAGACGTAATCACCACCAGTTATTCAAATGGAAAGTATCAATTCCTTATTTTTACTCTAATTAAATCCTGGTTATTCCCAACTACTAGTATATCACCAACTGCTCTGACCTTGTAATGGCGTATTCGCGTAGTCCTGAGTGAAGATGCAAGGCATTGAAGGTTCCCATGCAGCCTCTTAAACGATGATCCTTCCCAATTTTCCACGTAACAAAGAGTGGGCTACAACATATGTACAACAATTAGTTCTTTCGAGTGGGTGCCAATAAACCTGGCAAAAGTTTCCCCGTGTGTCGGCGTAATTAGTTAACTTAATTATTCAAGTAAGTAATTACAATGCATCATTCGTAAAATGCGGCGATTTGGGCGGTTCCAAATTGTGCAAATTACTGTAGAGGACGTCAAAACAAAAATAGCACATTTCTGGACATGCTATTCGATCATCATGTGAGAGGCGAGATATCCCGTTGTGTACAGGCACCAAGGCATCGTGGCCATTCATATACCCGTGTCCATTCATATGAACGCTGTTGACATTATTCCCCACACCAGCCTGATAACCACGATCTTGGCCGTTCATCGCTTCCTGTTGATTCAGTTTCTGCTTCTTCGTACCACAGCACCCTGATGCCATTCGCTCTCTAACACGACGACGTCCTCTCTTGAATTTGATCTGAATTTCCAGCTCCGTATTTGCCTTTTTTCTGAATTCACGGCGAGCTGGACAACCTTATCAAATCTTTGATTTTAACAACTTATTCTCACATAAATAATTTCGACTCCCAAATCGACGCCTACCACAATGAATTCCCACAAACTTGAATTCTCTGCTCGTGTCTACAATTTACCTGGATCATCTTTTTAAAACTACGGAAAGAAACGAAACTAAAATCCTAGAGATCCAAGTAAAAAGTTATATGATCTCAACCTAAGATCAACGAAAGCAACAAAAAATAATAATGTCAACTACAATCCCACTACTTATAGCTTGCGCTCATATTCATACAAAATGTAAAATATACATAGAATACACAAATACTTGGTCATTGTATATGTTCAAAGAAGATAGTTAAAAGCCAACCTCTGATGGGTGTCTGATATCAGGAATCACAATACAATAAATAACGTACTGAGGATTGCAGGTCATGCATGTGTGTTAGGAGGAAGCACACTTTTTCGTGAAGATGAAAAAAATATACATATAACTCCGTCCTTCCAGACTCCCTTCCTTCCTAAGACACGCCGTCCTGGACGTTAGAGTCTGAAAAATTAAAAAAAACAAATTGAGGTCTCCTCAAAGTATACACAGACATCAGTACTCACTGAACTCGTTTGAAATTTGTAAATACGTATACCTTAAGTTAAGCCTTCTTAGCACTCAACACGAAATGTAGGTAAGTACAAAAGCCACAAAAACATTGGACATACTTACCTCCTTGAATCCAAGGATGATAATCGACAAAGAAATAATTGTGCAAGGTCTATATATATATATTTTTTTTAAATAAATAATAATCAAAGTATATATACATAAGTATAGTATTACAAAAATTGAGAAATCTTACCCCTGCTCTCTCCTTTCTATGGTGACTTTTACAACTAGGAATTCTGACCTGTTTTTTCCATACCTGCGGACCAAACCTCCTTTTTTTTAAAGAAAAAAAAAGAAAAAAAAGGGAGGAGAGAAAGAAAAAAAATAGATTAATAAATAAAAAATTTTAATGAAATTTTAAGAAAATCGTTGAGGAGTGTCGAGTGCCACCAAATTCCCAATGATATTGATGGAACAAGTTTTTATCGGGCACTGCAGGTCTTGCTCCGTCAGGAGGAGAGGATAAACATAGCAACTCGGACGATATGTATTCTATATAGACTATCTCCTTTCTCTTTTTTCCTTTGTTTGAAAGAGAAGAGGAGTTTTTTTGGTTGCGTATAGAAAGAGAGACTAAAAAGAGTGTGCCAGACAAAAAAAAAAGTTCTCTTGGGGAGCTCCAAAATGCTTTTTATCGCTCTCTTCGTCTACTGCAGACTCTCTCCTATTAACAATATTTCCCTGTACAACGGAGGACAAAAACACACAAAAATATCAAGTCCTTTCTAGCCTTCTCTCTTCAAAATTCAAAAAAGAGGATTTCCAAGAGAGCGTATGTATAGCGTTATATAGAGGACCGACAATCAAAAAAAACGACCACAAAAAGGAATCTATATAAACTCTCAAGTCTCAAGTATAGAACCAAGATCGGGAAAGAGAAAAAAGGACGGACGAGAAGGCAGAAGAGAGAGAGAGAGAGGAAATGCTGTATCTCAGTATATCCCAATACCTCAACGGCCAAAGCCACGAGCATACAATGCAGTCCATTGAATTCTGCCGCCCTTTTTAAGACTGCGCGGGTGGGAAAGGGCGTAAACCGTTAATCCTGCCCACTTATTACCCTGCAATACTGCAGCTAAAAATCCCGTCCTGAAGGAAATTAAGAGGCGTATAATCAATTTTAAATCAGAAAGCAAATAAAGCCCTGCATTTTTTTTAAATATTTGCCCGAGAGTTGAGTGTGAAACTTTTTCAACATTTTAAAGGATAATAATATCTAATAGTCATAATATCAATTAAATTGTAAATCTCCCCTCTGAATTGAAGAGTCACCACCTAACATATACGGAGGTTCTGTCATAAAGAGTCATTTCTTGAGTGCCACACACAACAAGGAGCTGGCATGGGATAAAATAGTAAAAATATAATTGATCAAAGACTTATCCCTAGTCAAATATTACCTCATTATCTGTAATCAAAGAGCCAAAGATTATCTGTAATCAAAGAGCCAAAGATTATCTGTAATCAAAGAGCCAAAGATTATCTGTAACCAAGGAGCCAAAGATTGGCTGTAATCAAAGAGCCAACGATAATCTGTAGCAAAGAGCTAAAGATTATCGATAATCTGTAACAAAGAGCCAAATATCATCAATAATCCAAAGGGGCATAGATTATCTTTAATCACAGAAGCAAAGTTTATCTTCAATCAAATGCCAAAGACGATTTTTAGTTATTAGTTTCGAGTTTCTTGGTGCTCAAAAGGTATGCAGAAACGAGACAGATTATCCAGCAATAACGAAATTGTAAAGACTTACTATTTGAAGATAATAAAACTTATTACTTTTTAATGGGAATGAATGGGTCATCGGCATCAATTAGTTGATATCAATCAAAGTGCGAGAACTTATCTGTAGAGAAAGAGCTACGTGGTATTGCCCTGACGTTCCGAGGCAAAAAGCAGGAGATTATCTCGAATCAAAGAGCGATATATTTTTTTCTAATCATACAATAATAATAAAATTACGACTTATTTTTTTTTCTAATGAAGCAACTCAGGATTCCCAGCCATCACAAGTGGACCTAAATGGCGCATGAAATTTAATTGTGACAAAGCCATCCCATTTACTAATTCCGCAACTGGACAATTGAAAAATAGTCAATCTGTCAAAAGTCAAAATTCTGAAATTAAGTTTATACGATTTTATTGCCAAGAACACAGCGCGTGGCCGTACACTTTGCGCTTATAGGAAGGGTGGCGGAAAATTGGGTGCCATTCTGTACCCAGTCATTGAGTTGTGGGCTTGAATTAGCCCTAATTTCTTCATTTTCCCTCTTTTCAGAAATTCAAAGGACACCGTGTTGTGCAGTGGTATCAAAGACATTTACAGTGCAACTTTTTGTGAAATGAATTTTCTTCTGGAGTCAGTTGTTGACAACTATAAAGATTTTACTCCCCATTTTCCCAAGAAAAGGGTTCAACTTTTGAACTCACAAAGTGTATAGCAGGGAGAATAGAAGAGAAAGAGCCTATTCCGTCATCTATTTCTCGATGGTCTGTTACTACTTATGTATATATACGTGTTACAGGGAGAAAAAGAGAAAGAGGGAAAGATATATGGGGCTTTCCTTAAAATATATATGTATATACAGAGGTATATAAAGGGTTATATAGGTCGTCATCGTCATATACGTATATATATTACGCTAAGAGGGAAATGCAGACAAGGTCATCGTACCATCAGCTGATTACTTTTACACACACGGCAGATGTGTGAAAGGGAACGAAAGGGTTATGCTATGTATTTTGCCACCTCTCCCAAAAAACTCTCTCATAGCCATAGCCATTTTATTATGTAGCCTTTATTATGCACTTTCAACGACCATACTCATGGTTATGCCGCCCTTTCCGAAGTTGGACCTGCCCTCTCTTCTAAATTTAACTATACCTTCAAGGAATAGAAATAAAAAAAATGTTTCTTTCTTTGTTTTAAGAAATTAACACCGGATGCAAATAATATTAAGACCTTGCTCATCCGTCATCGCTTACGACTTAAAAATGTTCTGTATCAAGTATCAAGAAATCGTACACTCTTAAAAGTCCTTACAATTAACTGCCTTTTCATTTAAAGCGGTTCCAACACTTGAATGTAATTAAAAAGTTTGTCTATATTGACTTCATTATAAAGAAAAAATCCCAAATACTTCTTCCAGCGTCGTTCCCAAGCAATTCTCAATCACAAATGAACTTGAAGCATTTCTGATGCGTTGGATGGCCTCGGATTATGCCTGGTTTGTTTGGGGATGGGGCATTGCGAGAATCATTCGTTTTTATCAAGTTGAAGTTACTTACTTACGGAGAATTATCAGATCCCTGTGTTTGGAGTTTGTATTTGTGTATAAAAGAATAGTATATGGTATATATAACAAACAGAAAAGGTCACGGATCTGAAGCATAATTGTGTGGTGGGAAATATAATAAATTGGAGAAATTTCTTATTTTTGCTGTTGCATTAACTTTGACTGTGTTACCAGAGGCGTATTTTAAGAAAGAAAATTTAATTTGGTAGAAGTGCAGACCTGACTTTTTTCTTTTGCTTTTGAAAGTTTGTGTCTGCTTCAGTGAGCTTAACAGCGATTATGATTTACTAAATGAGCCTAGTCGACAGTAATTGGTTGAGTGCGTGTTGTTTATTGTTATCACGAATGCAACATTAATTTCGTCCCTGTTTTCTCTTTTTTTTTCTCTGGGTGTGTGCCTTTTCCCTTCTCCCCTACTTTGTTTCCTTTGTTTACTGAATTGTAGAGTTTATGCAGTTGTATTATAGAATAGTTTATTGTAGAAGACTTTATGTATATGGACGAGATATGGGAAATGCATTGTTGGTGGGGTTTTTACTGGGTTCGTATTAATGATGGTAATAATGTGGCTTCAGTACGTCGTCGATTGTGTCAAGTCGCAATTGCATTATTTTTGTTGGTATATTTTTGAACTTTTACTTACAAAAGAAGAAAGGTGAGGTGGGAAACGGGAGAAAAGGGTGACTCGAGGTGTGTTAGTGCTACGTATAGGCCTGAGAAACTATTGCTTGAGAGCTGAACAGAAAGTATTCGTGAAAATTGCAGCTTCCGTATTACTGCAGCTGTACTGGCTGTGTGCTTTTTTGCATTTTAGTTTTTTACTCTTCCTTGTTCATGGTTTAAGTACAAAGGACTGACTGTGTATAGAAATTCATGAAAATGACTGGAGTTGTTTATTTTTCTATGCGGGGCCAATACCTCTATTAGTACGTTTATGTAATCTCTAATCCCCTTTAAATATAAACTTTATTTTGGCTCAGGTGAATGCACATTGTTGATGCCTATTCAAACATTATGAGGGAGTTCAGCATAATACTACAGCGGAAGTTTGTCAGTCACACATGCTTTATCTACGATAAATATGAACACCGCTGCTCTGAAAATTTTAAGTACGAGTCTAATAGTCATTAGGATGGCATCATTATCCTATTTCCGTGAAAAATATAAGTACAAGCAATTTATTCATGTATATGTATTTATTTTTATTTGTTGTCGGTTGGATAAAAGTTTAAAAACTACAATGAATTCACGTAGAAAATATTGCGTGGTTAATAAATAACAAACAACGTATTCGTATTCAATGACATTAATTCTAAACAAATAATGACTTTTTAAAATACACTAACGACTACAAACCACGTAACATTACAATCATTATGTTATTATGCAATACGTTTTCTTATACTCTACGATAAGAATAATAATAGAAATATGACATCACAAATTTAACTATCACTAAAATGGCCGTTGAGGAGCACTGTGTAGATTGTGAATACTAGAGTTTCTCAAATCTGTGATTTAAAAATACTAGATGCGTAATTGCTTAAGTACGTAGCTATTATCTAAGTTGTACGAATGTATGCTAATGTACTGAAGAGGGACTCCTCTTGAAAATTCCATTAAATACATCTAACCTACGTTTGACACGTGCACGAGCTAAGAATAAATTAAGCCTGTTCATTTTCGTCGATTAAGCGCTCCTCATCCTCATTACGCTCATTGGCACTAGAGTTTTGAGGAGCTGCCGCTTCCCGGAATTCTCCCCATTCGACCAGAAAAAACGTAATGGTGCCTAATACTGAAAATGTAACTAAAACTGACAATTGTACCAGTAACGTAAAGCTCGAAGAGTAAAAGTAAGATGCGGCGGCTACGGCCGACTGCACAAATTTGAATAATGCAAAGGCTGAAGCAGAAGAGTCAGGGAATAAGTTTCCAAGAATGGAAAATATTTGCGTATTGTAGCACGAATCTCCAAAACCTGGCCAAACAACAACACATTCATTAAAATATTCATGCAGACAATATTAAATTATACAAAACAAGACGTAGTAATATGTATATGTATGTATTTGGAAGAGTAAGATGATGGATTCAGACCTAGCAAAATTGCTGCTAGCATTAGGCATCCGACCCATGGAGGGTTGAGGTAAGAATCAGAAACCGTGCCTCCCAATAGCGGGAATACAGACTCATTGGGCAGATTGATGAAAATCAAATAGTAAGCAACGACGTGACTTACAAACCCTAGAAGTATGACCGGATCTCTTCCTGAAATGCCATTCATTACATTGAACACATTGTAAAATAAATTTTAGGTAGTACAACTTTATCTTTAAATCTTTAAGTTACTTTAAATATTTTACGCTATTACCGAACTTCACAGTTCTAGTAGCCAATATGCCAAAGCTGGCTCCGCCCAACACCTCTCCAGCGCCGACGAGAATTCCAATCAAGCCGACTAACTTTTTCGATTCATCAAGAGAACTGGTATTTCCCACAGCAGTAGAATAAACAGCACTAAAAAATGACAGTGCCATACCAGTGTACGCAAACGTGACACACAGCAGCATCATTTGTCTGTTGGTGAAAAAAAGTCCGAAGGATTTTTTCAGGGAATCCAGTGGACTTTCCCGAACCTGACGCGTGCTGCGATCGGAATCATCTGCATCTTGTCGAAAAGTTCTGCGAATAAACACAATAGGGTAAATTTTTGCTGTATCAACGTAGAAAGCAAATTGAGGAAGTCATCGTTTAACTTACGGAACGGAGCGCAGGAGCAGCAAACACGCAACTCCAAAGCAGGATAGTACCGTGAGTACAGAAAACACAACTTCTCGAGTAGCCTTATTGATGCTACTGTTTCCTTTAAATCGGTAGTAGACGAATGAATTTCCGAAAAACATGCTAAAAATTCAAACAGAAAATATAATTAACAATTGTTATCAAATTACGTCCATAACTTCCCCGTGGAATACTGGACAACTGACGCTTAGCTATCTGAATTTAACTTCGAAACACGCTAAATAGTAATTTTACGTGATTGCATTCTCAAGAGTTTAATGACAATCTACCTGCTTTGAAGAATAGCCCAAAACACAGCAGAATTCCGAGACATCGTCTCCGGACTAGAGGATGTTGTTAAATAGCTTCCTTGGGCGGTCCATATCATTGCTGCTCCAAATCCCAGAACCGCCGACAAAGAGTACATTAATGTTTCGTTCGGCCACAGGAAAGATGCGATAAAGATCGTGTAGATAACACCTCCAATTACCATGGTCCATTTTGACCCCAAGAAGGACACGAAAGGAGGTGCCAGCCAGTTGCAAATGGCAAAGAAGAAGTAAATTATTGCCAAAGAGTAGTATGCATCTCCTTTAAAATTCTCATCCTCCTGTTTGATGCTGGTTAAAACGGTTTGCTATGAAATAAAAGAACCAAGAATTAATACAATGAACATAATTATTTCGATTTTGCTTTTTAGCAGTACCGACATCGTGTAGGAAGCCTATACACAGACAATACTTTAATTTCAGTTTTTTTTAAACTCAAATTACCTCAATGTTCGTGAGAGTCTGGAAGGCGGTGAAGACCAACATAAAAGACACGCTGAGCAAGATGACATTTTGAAACTTTTGATCGCCTGGACAAAAGTTGCAGCCCATTTTACTGTTATATGCTCCAACGGATTTGGAGGTAATTGCTAGCACAACTCTCTTGAAAATGAAAAATGGGAGTTGAAAAACTTTTAAACCATATCTAATGAACCCTTTAAGCATACTGTGAGACTAAACCCATAATTCCCTGTACGATCTGATTAATGTTGTCTGTTGTCTCTACAAACAAAATCGTTATTTCCAATATAAATAACCAACTCCTCGACTTTTTGTACTTGCTCTAAACAGAATACCCCCAATGTTGTACTACCAGACAAGATTAATACTAACCACATTAACTTCTTTCCTGTTCTTGAACTCAGTTTTTTACTGACACCGCAACACAGGGAAAAAAATTCAATTGTATTAATTTACTATTTCACCCTACAAAAACAATAAAAATAAAACAATTCTGCCGATCAAATCACAGTTTTCTCCCGATAGAATTTCACCTTCTGGAGATCGTCTTTAATGGCCGCGCACAAAATGAGAAGATAATTGTAGTTGGAAATAAACGCCTTTGTACACCCACATGTTTCTCCCTGATCATTTAATCCCTTGAAATGGCTTTGCCATATTCTTTATTATACGTAATCGAATTACTTTACACATATTTCTTGCTGTGTTTCTCAAGATCTACTTGAGTAACTTCAATAAAAGTATGGACTTAACTATTAACTATCGAGAACTTCTCCCGCAATTAAAATACGAGCCGTCAGACAGAATAAATGAGAAGAGGCTTTAACTGCATGGGCCTGCAGAAAAATCTCCGCAGATCAGATTTATATTGGGCACTTTGCCACTTTTATTTTTCCTTCTTTTCTTGCACAGCTTGTCAACAAAAAATTTGAACTTGCCGCCCTTTAAGCGTTTACCTGATTTTCCGCATTTCCGCTTGTCAATTTTAACCCTTTCTTTCTGGTTTATAATGGTAGGAATCCGCTTATCAGCATTCGTTTTTTTATCTATAAATATTTCAAAACGGAGCTTCAAAGGTCCAATTAATCCCTTCAAGGGTAGAATTGCAAATTTAAAAAATATATAGATTGATCTGAATAATGAATACAGAGGTAAATATAAGGCAAACATGAGTAAGAACAAATTAATGACAAGGCGCTCATTTATACTGAAATTTAAAGTGCAAAATAGAGGTATCTAATAATACTTAATAAGCGTGTAATTTTCAAAAGAAATGGTTTTTGGCCTGGGAACAACGGTTAAAATGCGAAAATTGACGGAGCTAAATTTGCTTGATACCTGATCATTGCCTTTGCCTAGTTTTGTTGTAAAACGTTTTTTATGGTGTCTGTGCTGAAAGCAATAAGTAAAAACCACCTTAAGTTTTGTATTAGCCACCAATACGACGTAAACAAATAATTTTTGGGCATTGTTGAAGTATGTTGCCTAGGATTTAGTAGGGAAAGATAGCATGCGGATGCGTGTAAGTCATGACATAGATTTTGTATGGACATTATATGCACGTACTCTAAACTACTTTTTTTTAATGAAAGCCCTTTTAACGTAGTCTTGAACTGAAGTGCGAAAGATGTGGATGCAAAGCTCTGAGGAGAAAGTCATCAATTTGGCATTAATGCCTTTTAATGTGATACTCTGTTTTCCATTAATTCCGCCCATGAAGAGATTTCGGTGAGTTGACATTTGCATGGGCGAAATGATGTCATCATAAATCGGTCATTCTACCTAGGAACAAGTAATTATGCGTCTGTCTCATCTGTGCCATTTTGGGAAACAAAGGCTAGAAAAGTATGGAGTTTTTCAGCTTTTTAAAAAATATTCAGCGAGTTTGTCCAAGGGTTTGCATCCAACTCCAGGGGAATTCTATTAGACCTGGCCGCCTTCTATGATATTTAAAAGAACTGAGCGGTGTGCAAACACCCGTGTACAAGTTAATGTATTGTGCGGAATTCCTGAACCGTTGCATGTTCATACTGTCGAGCTTCTGGAGAAGAGAATGTTTAATCTCATACCATAGTTCACCTGTAATATTTTGTATATAAACCTTTCGGAGGTCACGAACACCTCATACAAGTTTTTTTTTATTTAGGTTTTTTTTTTTGCGTATTTAAATACAGTATATACACATTTTGTGAGGGAATGAATTACGGTAGAAAAAATTTCATTATCTCTGGCAATAGTGGCATTTACATACTTCCTAAGTAGTTGTTACACTTCCATGGAACTAATGTAATAGATTACTCAGGGCATGGCTTGTACTATACGACTGTGTAGTAGTAGAGCTATTATTCATGCCCTGAAAAGAAAGTCTTGAATTATGATAAAAATCATGTTCTCATTTTCAAATGAGTTCGTATGGAGACGGGCTCAGTTTACCTGGGAATTCGTCCACCAAAGTCGCTTCCCAGAAGAGTGTAATTTTTTTTCTCCCTCCAAAAGCTGCGAAAATTCAGTGTGTATTTGTTTTTCAAGAAAGTTGTAGTTTTGAGGATTATAAGTAAGAAATAATCCTATTTTCTCCCGGTAAAAACCCTAAGTGCAGTGCTCCGATACGTCAACATGGAAGCTGCAACAGTGGATTTAGATCCGACTGTTCCCGTGTGCAAGAAGGACATTCTCCAAAATCTGGAGTTCCGGCGGCTGAAGCGCGAAATTCGGCCATTGATCCTTATTGTGCAGCATGGACCACTGTCACATTTGGAAAAGGACATCTTCGCAGAGCATTCCATAGATGATGACCAGGCTCTTGCGGATGATCAAGCGGTTGAAAATTTGCGGGTAACTTTTTTTTACAAGTCTGTACATAAGTCATTTTGCATTCTTCTGAAATCCTAGCCCAAAATATTAATGTTGCCCGCGCAAAAAGGATGTGAACGCTTTCTTGACACATTACAGACGCTCCTGGAGGAACTCAAAGTGAAGGTTGAGTCTCAAAAAATTTTGGAGCAGGAACTGTTCGACAAAGTCATAGCCAATCGGGACTACATATACAAGGAGGAAAACTTGACTTATGAATTTACCAATGCACGGGTTGGAATTGTGGAGGCTGTAAGTATTTTTAAAAACGTATAACCGTTTTATATGACTTTGGATTAATGTAGTGCATAAATTGTACAAATATTTTTTCGGCCGTAATAATTTTGTGAGTCATGAAAGTACGTATAATTATTTTCAAAGTATTGCCGACTCATCGTTGTCTTTATACATAGTATGGACTGAATATAACTGCTAAGCATAGTAACCTCACATTAATGTGAATCAATGAAATGACCATCGTTTTTGATTTAGCTCAAGAATTTATACCGCGAGCAGAATACAGCTATTGACAACCGGAGAAAATGGATAGAGAAAGCGATTTTGGAGATGCGCGAAGAATTACAGGTGATTTGGAAGCAGTGTATGATCACGGATGCAGACTCAGCAAATTTTCCGGACTTCTACCGTAATGACTTCGGGGAGGAATTATTGGAAAGTCACAAATTAGAATTAGAGCTCTGGAAGACTCATCACACGAGATTCGTAGATTTGTTGAAGCAGGTAAATAGTGAATTCAAAAATTTGGCCTCCTCATAAGTATCATGGGGAAGAATTCATAGTTTGATCAGTTTCACAAAAAACAAAATTGAATGTTCTACACGCACTTTTAAATCCTTTGCCCTCACACACTTTTAAAACTTATGGAGTTATCTGGATAAACAGATTGAGAAACGTTCCGCTTGCTGGAGTAAGATGAAAGAGCTCCAGGCAAAATCTGAGGACCCGAAGAGATTTGTCAATAGGTACACAATATTTGTCTATTTATTTTCAAAAAAAAAAAATAGGCAAAAATCCATTTCAAGATTAAGGAACATTTTAAACACTTCACCATTTCTGAATATATTTTTTTTTGTCTTTAATCATTTCCTTTAGAGGAGCAACCCTTTTAAAAAGTGAAAAGGAAATGACTGGGGCGGTTTCTGCCTTGCTTAAAGTCGAAGAGAAGTTAGTTTCTATGTCGGCCAATTTTGAGGTTAATGGAAGAAAGTTACTCGTTAGTGGGCAGGATTTGCCCGGTTTGATCAAACACGATTGGAAGGTTTTTGAAGAGGGAATTCGAGAAAGAGGGTTGCGACCACCTTTACTAGTAAGTCAAGTCGTACATAATCACCATTAATAATTCTTGTATGAACATTTAACTTCATTATGAACATGTAACATTTAAAAAAAAGTATTACCATACACGAGTGGAACTCATGGAACACTTTTATTATTGTCCATTCCTCTTACGGGAATTAATTAACTGGTCTCAGCAGTTAGTTGCGTAAATACAAAGACATTTATTATGTAGCAATATACATTTACCAGATAAATTTCAAGCAAATCAGGTATGTATTAGTGTTGTTAGCACATAACACGTATTTATCCTACCGTAGCCTGAATGTAGCAGGTAATGTACACACTAATAACGATATATGTAGCTATTTTATAGGCTTTCTAGTACTGTGTAGAAACGAATTTACCTAATTGTATTATGAAGGGATCGATTCGAACCGTGCTGGCAACCACTTTTCCTCAAATTAAACTTTTATATCCATTATTCCAAGCGTTAGCTACTGGTAGAATGTTTAGAAGAATATCTGTAATTGTTGAAGTAGAATTGCTACGATGAAAAGTATGCAGTTGACAGCAACTGCGGGAGCATTGTTAGTAACTCCATGAAATGTGTAATTACCTTTTTAAATCTTTTTCAATGTGTAACTGCTGTAATTTGCAACAACTTTCATTTCTTCTCAATGCGAACAATTATTTAGAGATCCCAAATAGAACACGGAGGCTGGGCCACCCTACGAAAGCATGCAGCTCAAAACAAAGGGCAGCTGCGAGGATCCTTGTCCTTGCCGGACATATCTGGTAAAATTAATAAGGGTAAACCAGGTGTTCTACCCTCCACTAGTAGATGTAATACACCCGCCATGGCAGCTGTTGTTGATCGTATAACAATAAGAAATAAGCGTGGATGTAGATTTTGTAAGGATGAGAATACTGCTATACATTAGTTGGTAGAAATTAATTGAATTTATAACTTCTGCAACTATGTATTGATCAATACTAGCCGATTAAGAACATTAGGCTTAAAACATTGTGATGCTAATAACGCTGAACTTCATCATTCGCATCACCTTTTGGACGGTTGAGTTTAATTTTTTTTAAAGGGCGCATATGCGCTGTTAAGATTTCAAAAATTAATTCCCGTGCATTTTATTACTTAATATAATGTATTTAGTTATAATTTAGTCCTTGTATACAGTTCTATATTCTTGTCATGACCTACATGGAGTATTTTTATTCTTCCAAGTCAAAACTATAGCCATGTTTTTGTGAGTATCTCAGCAACTGCATAAGCCTGCAGTAGATTCTAGAATTAAAACGGAATCAAAAAATTATTCACAAGATAATATTTTGCGAAAATCAGGCTGATTCAAATATTAGTTACTACAGACAGACACGCTGAATACTTCCAAGTGATTTTGTATGCCAGTGCCAGTTAATTTACTCCCACTTTAGCTTTATCCGCTTGTGCGTTGTCAAAAAAATTTTTTTTGCTCGAAAAATCAAAATAATTTGCTTGGCTTCATTTTTATACGATAGTATTATCCGGATGTTGGAAGACGTGCTGTAATAAGAATAGCTAATAAAATATAATTGAGCACAAAAAACAACACACAAAGAATCTTTTATTTTCACACTGATTCGAAATGAAACGGAGATAATTTTATACAATCAGGATTTCCTCATGGGAAGGTACCAAGTACTAGTAGTTTGCCTGTCTATAAAGGAAAGGATTGAACATAATAGTATAGAAAAATGATTACTGTTCAAAGCCTGCTTTAGTTTCAAGTAGAATTCGTCTGGAATTCACTAAGAAAAATATGACCCGCATACTTGAATCGCTGGATTGACTTTTTAACTGCTCAAGTTTCAACAATTTCGGAGACGCCCGCGTCTCCTTTTGGGTTAATGTTCTCACTTGTCCCCGTGTCTTCCTCCACAGCTGCATTCTTCTCAGCTAGTTCCGTCGCCTTCAGAAACATGCGGTACTCCGAGGGTGTCATCATCCCTCTGGTGATGAGAAATTCATGACAAAAAATATATAAATTACAATTTCATCAGCAAACTGCACACAATAAAGCTCATTTGAACTTTGAAAATCTCGGCATGATCAATTGAATACGAATTAGAAGCAAAAATGTCACCTTACCTGAAAATGGTCTCCAGCTTCACATGACAGCCTTTCTTCATCATCTTTTCGTAAATCTTGAGACACTCTTCCCTTTTCTTGGAGTTAAGAAATGAGATTTCCAAATCCCGGTTCACATCATCCTCCCCCGAGAAGTCGGGTCCAAATTTGTGAAGAAGGCCATCGGAGACGGAGAAACTTTGACGGGGAACAGCCCTAACTTTCGGGGGACTTGGCTCAGGCTCCGGCTCCGGACTGGGCTCTTTAGAAGAATTTTGCCTCTCCATCTTTGACGATAGAGTGGAGTTCTTGCGGGTGAGTACTGGCATTTTTATGGATGGTGACCTTCTAGAAAAAATATAAACAGGGCACGATGCGTACACAACTAGGAGGAAACAAGTCAAATCAATTTACCAGGGGAGAAAAGAGAATTCGGGGAGAGAGAAAAAAAAGGAAATATCCCCATGATTGACTCTTTGACAAAGACACAGTACAAGGAGGGAAACCCCATTTCCTAGTATTATGCGCAGGAAACCGCAATTTTTTTGTTTTGCCATTTTGATGTTTTGATTGTTTCCCTATTACCACAACGCATTATAGTTATGAATGAGGGTTAGTAGGACCCGTAATATACATAAAGCAATGAATCTCCCGTGGAAAATAAGAAAATCCCGTGTCTATACAATGAGGGTGGTCGTCCCGACAGCAAATACATGATGGAAGTTCCATTAAAATCATGTATGTACGGAAACGAAATTCGCAAATTACCCTCGCGAAATTGAGACGGCCTCAATTTATAAACAGAATCGATCCCATATTACAGTCAGAAGGTATGTATACATATACGTATGTGTAAATGTAGGTGTCACTCTAAAGGGACGCCGCATCCTGAATGAGGGAACAAAAGGTGACAACGATACATGTGTACTTATATATGTATATATATGTATACACATACTCACCTACAGTCTGAATGGACTGGAGTGTGTTTTTCCTTTTGTTCCATAGAACATACTATAGGAATTGGAGGAAACCTCATCCTGACATTTTTGACAACCACACAAATAATGGATATCGTGCTGAGAGTGAACTAATTTTCTTGGACAAATAAATCCATGTGTATACATATATGTATACGTACAAAGATACATTTTGGTGGTGGAAATATCAAAATTTAATGGGTCTCTGTGCCCATGCAGCACGATAAATCTTATTACTTTAAAATTATTGTTTTGGATATGACATTTCAACTCTTTTTCTTATACAAATATACACCTAATCTAAATAGAAAGATGGTGGGTGCACTTCCTCAAAATATATGTATAGGATGGGCGAAGAAGGTGATCCATATAGGTTTTTTCTGTTCCTCCACAATGTAAAACTATGAGGGAGACAGCTCAATGAAATGCAGTGAAGGCATAAATTTTTTTTTTGTATGTCCGGAAGAAGTGGGTGAAACTGAAATTACACTGCAAAATTAAAGTTGATGAATAAATGAGCGTCGTCACGGAAGGATTTTTTTCTCGCTCCTGTCGTCTATGCGGAAGCAGGCACAGAATACATACGGGGATTAATTTCCCACACGAATACCCATACAGTTTCTAGACCTTCTATAAAAGACAGTTGTATGGAATTTAAGATGCAAATATCCAACCAAACCCTTCCTGGTATCCTTGTACATGTTCCCCCAAATTCCCCCCATATTTTTTAGGACTTCATTGATATCACGGAAATGTCTCAACTAAAACTATAAATTACTGGTGCATTGAGTCACCTTCCACTAATTTAGGCTACTAGAAACTTTAGTTTAATACTAGGATAAAAAAAATCTAGCATGAATGAATACAATAAATAAGGGAAACGTACGCTTTCATAGGTTGCCTCTTGTTCGGAACGTGATTTGTGTGGGAACTGCCTGCAGATCCGGATTTTTTCTCAGGAGTGGGGGCCGTCTTAGGTCGTACGTGACTAAATTTCTTCCCCAAGTTGATGGAGGACTGATTGATTTCAATTAATGCTTTCTTAATTAAAATTTTCCTATTCTTCAAACCCTGACTCAGACCATTCTCCGGGGGAGTTGGAGCTGCTGAGCCGGCAGCATCCTTCGATAAGCCATGAGATGTGTGTGTTCCCAAACTGGGACTTCTGGAACTTGGAATGAATCTCGTGGTGGTGGTGGAGGAGAAAGACACGCTAGTTTTCCCTTTGGAAGTCTGAGGTCGCACTTTCCCCGGTGGCGTCGAAATTGGGATGTGAAGCTCCGTTTCACAGGAAATGGAAGCCGCTTTTTGCAATGGGGGTCTCCTGGATTTGACAGATGAAATCATGGGAGATTCCACCGGGGGAAGGATTTCCTCAGACTTTTCTGGCAACGGGGTAGGACATTTCTCTTCCGGTACTTTTTCTTCTTCCCCGCCGACCTCCTTTTCTTCTGGATCATCTTGTATGGGATCAACAGTCTCTTGGGGCTTCGGCTCAGGAATGGAAGTTTCATCATCTTCCTTTGACACTTTAATCGCCTCCACTTCAGTCATTTTAGTCTGGACATTGTCGATGAGGGATGCCATTTTATCGATTTCCAATTGCAAGTCATCGTCGGGGGGTGGATTGATGAGGGAAATCATGGTGGAGACCTCCGGTAGGGGTTGAACATGGAGAGATTTTTTGGACTCCCGATTCTTTAATTCACTGCTTGGACTCACATCCGGGAAATCTGTCTCTGTGTCCGATTCCCCGTTGTAGTCAATGGAGTCTTGGTAGATGGACACGGATTTCTGGAATTTTGATCTTCGATCTGCCGTGTTCAAACCTGTTCTTTGGGTCCAGGGTGAGATTTTGCTGGAGGGTGGGGCGGAAGAGGGAGGCTGTGTGACTGTAGTGATTGTCATCGTTGCCTTGCATGATGCGGTCATAGGTCTCCGGGTTGTATCTTTCTCTGTGAGGTGGATTTGTTTTTTAGATGTAGTCTAAAATGGGGTTTGAGTCTTAGAGGAAAAAAACAAAAAATTGGAAAATATGAACACTCACCTGATTTTGAGGTAGAATTCCCTTCCACCGAGCTCCTCACTAATTGCTCATCGAAACTGATTGTCTTCCTCAAAGAACCCCGTTTGACGGGAGTGGGAGCTGTGGGAGCGGGATTGTTGTTGTTCCCAGGACTACTGGGCTGATAATTATTCCCGTGATCACTCATTTCATCCGCGGTGTCTCCTCCATCCGACTTATTGGATTTATCCTGGTAACACTCCTCCCATCTCATATTGTGCAAATCAATTTTGATGACCCGCTGAATATCCATCCGATCCACGTCTCCTCGACTCTCCTTACTGTCTTTATGATGGTGGTGATTATGATGATGATGATGACCCCCCACCGAGCCAACTGTGGTAGACCCCATGTTCTCACAGTCTTCCATCATGGACAGACTTCGTCCACAATTTTTGACTCTCTTCCATTTCTTGTGTTTCTCCACGGGCATTTTCCTCGCCACTAATTCATCCACTTCGCTCCCATTCTTCTCCTCTCCAGGGAGTACAATTGTCGTCGCACTTTCCTTCCATTCTTTCTCCTCACCGCCGGCGAAGTCTTTGATTTTATTCTTTGTCACCAAATTCTCTTCCAGCAAACCTTCCGAGAGTTCCGAGTCAAATGACTGTGCTGTCCTTACTCTTAGTTTTGTACTTTTGGTTGAGCTGGAAAAAGGTTATCCAAAAATTACTAGGAATTACTCCGGTTTTTATTTTCAGAAAAATAAAACAAATAAAACTATGCGCATGATTTCAAGTTTGTAGGCATTTAATTTTTTGTCTGTATCAACTTCCTTTGTTTGTAATTTTTGTTTGCAATTTCCTGTGTTTTCTGTGCAATGTACAAACTAAATTAATTGGAGAAAGCTACCTATGATTATGTGGAATACTTAGAAATGTGTTGCATAGAAATAACACGTAAATTTAGGGTTTGCAGGACGCGTCGCGCTCTGGTAACGGAATCGGAGGGAATGAGATAAAGGACTGATAATAGTTTTGACTAAACAACGTTGGCAAAAATTTGACATGGAAGAGTTACATACAAGTGTATGTAGCCAAAGGGTAAAAAATAGTTGTGGTGAGCGATGAAATGTACTTCTGTCACGACATTGTTGACTTCCTTTCCCCTCAACTCAAGCCGGTAATACTTCCTTTGCTATTCCTTTGCAAAATAAAACTTTTTCGCCAATTGTAAGAACAAGTAAAACAACTGCAGTTACAGCCACTGTAATGTGAATGTGAGTATAAACTATATACTTGTAGTGGAGCTAGATGAATGGAAACAAATTCTAGTGCCTCACTCTACTTGAATGGAATTGCAAAAAGCTCACAATAAAATGCTAAATAATTACGTTGATTTAAATCAATTTTCTCATGAAAAATGCTTATTGTATATAACTTGTAAACTTAACCAACTACTAGCGTACACCAAAATAATAGTGGTCAAGTGCACAAATACAAAAATTGTGGTTTACCTGTAGTCGGATCGGGCATTGATGACAAACTTTTTGGGCACGAGTCCATAATATTTGTTTATCATCTGAATATCTGGCACTCTTGACTTGGTAATGGTAAGAAAGTTTGTATTATTATTGGGAGGAACGTGGTTGTTATTCGTGAGATTGACCAGCTCGGATTTGACAATAAAAGAGGTAGCAAAAGTAGAGCCTTTGAGACCAGCTCGAAGGAGGGGGTGTCTGTTGGGGTTGGAGGATGTAGAGAAATTCATGGTGATTGTAAATTTAATTTGGATCTTTTCTTAAGGAGTATAAAATAAATATTGATTTCTTTCCCTTAATAAAAAATTTACCATTTAATTTTTTTAAAGTGGGAAGTAGAGACAGAACGTGAGATTTTTCATGGAGGGGAAACAAGTCTTGGTATACAAATGGAAAGTGAAAGGGGGAGGGGGTTTCAATTGTGAGAAAGAAGCTTTCGTTGAAAATGAAAATAAAAAAAAGTCTGAGGATAAGCAGTGCAGTGATGGGTAGTGAAGACGGAACTGCCTCGTGCCAGGATACGTGCTTTCGGTTTTATTCATTCATCCGGGAGTAGGAGAAAGTTTGGTACGTATGTATACGCTCCTTATTCCGCTTGAGAGTGAATCACTTTTTTCACTGTTTGTGTACACACACAAACACGGCTAAATTCTCACTGGAACCTTTGGCTTCAACTTCAACAAAATTTCTTTATCAAACCTATAGATTTTTTGGGGGAGGATATCAGCTCCCTTTTTTTATCGTGAATTCTACAACAGCATTCTCTCGATCAAAGGTATGACATGATCATGTCTTTGCGTATGTACCTTTTGGCCCATAAAAGTTTACAGGTAAACGCCTCTTCATTTCCGTGGACTTCTGCTGGGGAACATAAACTAAAGTTGCAATAAATTCGTTCTCTTTCATTAACTTATCCTGTAATGTGTACGAAAAAGTCGGGAGGCATTGATATTCTTCTGCTGAATTTTATTCCCGATTTAGCACTAAACATTTCATCTATATTTGTTCACAGGGAACGGATAGATAACTTTTCTGAGTTTCGATTACTTCCTTAACTTGTAGGTTACAAAACAAGTAATGACAGAGGGGGTTTCTTTTGAAATTTTATTGCCAATCCAGTCATGAAATTCAGCTGGAATTGCGTAGATTCTGAAATAAGTTCAATTCTTAAATAACGTCATGGATCCTTAAATAAGATACTTAAATAAAATCAATAATTTTAGATGATCCTAAGCTTTCAATTATTAGTACCCTTTGCGTTTTGGCAATAGAATTTGGTGCTATTTTTGGCCTTTTCACTATTTCTTATTTTGGTTTGCTTCTTTTTCTGGGTATTACCCCAAGGTCCTGACATTTTAATCATTTCTATCTGTACTGGACTGGGTCACTTCCTCAGGACATTACATAATTATTCCAGTTCTAAAGAAATTCGCTAGAATTGTGCGAAATTTATGTTGTGCGGATAGCGACCTCACTTTTACCATCGAAAAATTCATGAGCATTTGCACAAAAAATGTTTTTCGGGAAAAATGCATTTGCCATGTTACTGGCATTACACTTGCGCATAGAATAAACGTATATCATATAACCCAGTTCTTTTTTTTTTTGCCGAAGCAGGAAGTTAACGGACATTTTCCCCCTTGTAATTGCTCCAGCAAATTCTCCGTGTGTGAAGAAAATGCGTGTGGCAGTAACAGATCTTGCAAGTGCAAACGTTAGCATTTTTTTACCCCAGAAACCAGTATTCGTGCAGAACTACATATGAGAGCGTCCTCCCCCACATATACACACACGAATCGGGAAGTAAACAAAAAGGAATCGATCTTAACGAGTAAAACTTTCCCTTCTACAGACGTGATTAGTCAATAGGGTTGTCAAGGGAACGTTCAGAGATTCTTGCTTTTGTATGTTATTTTCGACATCCTAGCACTTTCTCCCCTACTTTCACTTCCATTCAAATTCGTGCGTGTTTTTTTCCCTTTGTATTTTACACCGCCGTCCAATTTTTCCCATCGTCTGGAGTATTTTTCCTGTAATGTAATAATACAAACATGTAATGAAGGCTTGACCGCCTTTCCTAACACATTTCACCCAACCTGTTGTAAAATCACAGGAGGTCATCTTTTGTTTATTTCCATGTTACCTTGTACGCTTGTCCTTGTGATGTTCACTGATTCTCACTGCAAAATAAAACTGTGGATTTCTTCAGCACTAACACAGACTAGGCGTACGTTGCTAAGTTGCATTGTTTTTTTTTAAATTCTTCAGGGGTCAAATACAATGACTTTTTTTTTATTAAGGTGCATGACGCACAGTAAAAGATTAAACATCTCACAATCTTACGCAAGCACTCAGTGGCCTTTACAGAGTCAGAGTCAGAATAGATGCGTGTACCTTAGTAATTCATCTTATTTGCCGCCCTCTTTACCTTTTCTGTGGCTTTGATACAAATCAATTTGAATGCATTTTTGCCCGCATAAAAGCTACAATGATGAATTGTGTTCCACGAGTGAAAGCGCACTAAGATAAATTAATCAAATCATGATCACGTTTTTTATATATGACTCAACATGCACTGTTATGAATGGTATGGAGAACGTGGGTGTTTTTTTTGTGGATGAAATAATTCCATTCTTTTGCAAACTCACGATACATTGATTATCCGGAATAAAAACGGATGACAAAGGGACAAAATTCGCACCAATATATTTTTTTCCGCTGTGTTAATCTGACTAGCCAGGACTTTCCTTTGTTCGGAGCAATCTCTGGAACGAATTCGGGGCATGTTTATACTTTTTTTCCATTGGTAATCCCCTTGGTATGGAGAAAACCATTGAAATCCGACCTTCCTTTTCTTTTGGTTTGTCCTCTAAATGTTTTTTTTTCTGCACACGCAAGTGACAGCTGGACTG
The DNA here is from genome assembly GCA_034698585.1 of Disparrhopalites patrizii. Lineage (NCBI taxonomy): Eukaryota > Metazoa > Arthropoda > Collembola > Symphypleona > Sminthuridae > Disparrhopalites > Disparrhopalites patrizii. Next base: position 17,457 of record JAQGBT010000611.1, on the reverse strand, counting down.
TTAAAAAAAGGATATACAATACTTATTCGTAATATGTACCAAGCTAGGTTAAAGAGGAAAGCTTTGCATTTGACTTTATTTTATTGTTGACATCGTTTCTCACCCGGTCACCATGTAGGAGCCGGAGACTTTTTCAATGTATTTGGACTTCCGTCGGTGCCATTCAGCATAATGGATGATGTATGAAAAAAAAGTATTTGGGATTCGAACAGTTGCATTGGAGTGAGGATGGGAAAGAATTGATCGTTTTAATACTAATAGAATGCGATTGAGGGAAATTTTGCAAATTGGATTCGTATCTTCTTTTGGCGGGGGGTAGTTTTAGCAAGGGTGAAAAGTTTCAATGTCATTCAGACTTGACGCTTGCTTCCATTTGACTTGAAACGTGTTTCCTCCTTCAAATTTTCACTTCGTGGCCCAAATTAGTTTTTTTGGGCGATAAAGGAACTTTTTTTCCCACTCCATTATCTTACCAAGTGCGAACGGTATATAATTTTCGCCTTATGTACATAGCTGTGATTGAGAAAATCCGGCACGTGTAGTGTGGTAATTTTTGGATCCGTACCTGCACCAAAAATTTATTTGGAACTTTCTAAAATAAATTGTGTTTTCAAAAATAATATTTTCATGTGGAATAGAAATATACATATGCTGATCTCACGGTGAATTACCTATTTGACGAGGGAATAATTTCCAAATGACATGACCTCATATGCTAGATAAGAGTTGAGGTCAAACTTTAAACAATTACATTCAGTAATTTGATCCTACAATGAGATCGAGATCACGGATACTCCTCATGCTTTCACGTTTCAATCGGAATTTTTTTTCGGGTTTTTTATTCGGAGTTTTTTTGGAACCACCAAGAGGAGAGTAAATGGGGAAAATTCAAGGTTTTACACAGCTCTCTTTTTTATTTGTTTCCGTTGTGATAAGGGCCGGCTACCACCAGTTGTTACAAGCCGGGGGAAGAATCACACGACACGTCCTGATTCATTATACCCACGATCTAGTTCTCATTTCTCCCAACAACTATCCTCCACTCTCATTTCACTCTTTCCTTGCAAGGTGTATTTGTTCGAAATGTTTCTCAGGGACTAAGGTAATGCTCCACTTTTCGGAGACTAACCACATGTTTTTTCTTCCAGGAAATTTGAGTAAAATTTATAAAAATCTGGGCTTATAGACGAATAATTTTCTGGAAAGTCTTCGAACTTCTAAATTGACTTTCTACGCATGTTATACAGTAGAGAATGAATGACATTTGACCATCGTACATAAATTGAGAATTTTTTCAAATTGAAACCCATTAATTCCCTACAAAAGCTTGTAGAAACATATCAAGGTTACAGGGATATTTACGGTCTTTGATATTTATGTTTTACCTTGTAAGAATTGCCATAAATATTTGCAAGGATGAATTAATAATCATTGTCCATATTTATGGATCAGTTACTTCAGTTCAATAATGCAATAAGTAATACATGAATAAGTACAGTACAAGCACAATATTCTCCTCAATGATGCACTTGATGTCAGACATTATTTATTGCCTTTTTTCCCGATCCATCCTTTAACGAGAAAACACTGACCTTTCCAAGACCATTTGGAGCAAGTAATACTATTGAACAAATGCATAAAATTTCGTCTTTTCTAATCTACAAGTCCATGCAAGTCGTTGACTTTTCGAGGGAAAAACACGATTGTATTTCTTGTGCATGTGCATGGGAGAAAATATTGAACGCGCTATAAAAATCAAAACATTAATTTTTCCTTGATTGCTTTTTTTCTGTCCGAAAAAAGGACCATTCATTGCTGGTATGAAAAGTAGCTCTGTATACCCCACAGCCAGCATTCTTTATGTATGTTTTATATCACGTATACAATTCATCTTCATATTTATTGTATCTGGATACGATCTAGAAAGCTCTTGAATATTGTATTTCAAAGGAAAAGCACATGTGATGCTTGGACAGACAAAATATGACCTTTTGAAGCTTCCCATGAAATTACCCGTCCCACGCAGCAATAATTATGTGGAAGCTTAAATTTGGGAAGTGGCATTTATCAAATCAGAACTATTATATCGATGTTCAAAAGAACAAATAGTGACTAAAAGCCCGTAAAACTAGTGGCAAAACTGACTAGAAACAAAATTCCTTAAAAACAAAACGGACTAACTGACAAAAATTCTGAAAACACGCTACAGAAATTAACTGAATGTTCCCATCTTAGTGCCGCGTAGTCCAGAAATAATAGAATTCAGATAAAAACATTTGTTGGTGCAGAATTTTATTGCGGTTCCATTCAACAAGGTTGTACTCCAATAACAATTTGCCAAATTATGGCGTTTTTCGGCGCGCAGTTCAAAAAATAGGAATAAACCATGTGCGGAAAAACCGGGATAACTTGGCCAATTTTTGTCCAATCAGGATGTGGCTTTTTTGACTGGAGCTACTTCTTGGAGCTATAATATTGTTTTTAATAAACTTGTTTTTAATATATTTGGGCTAGACAGCAGCAAGATATGAACATTCAGCCAATTTCTACAGCGTTTTTTCAGAATTGTTGTCAGTTTTGCTTTTAAGGAATTTTGCTTTATAGTTAGTTTTGCCATTAGTTTCACGTGGTTTTAGTCACTCTTCGTTCTTAAACGATGATATCTTCATCGGCGAGGACGTGTTACGCATCCCTCGAGCAAGTATTGCCCAAATACGGTTATAGGCTTATAGGTTTCCAAAATTTACGACCAATCTCATGTTCGTAAAGTGATGGAAAGTTTCTCTCATTTAGACGGGTATTTGCATGTATCAGCTTTCCCTTCTTTTTCTCTTTTTGAAGAAGACCGGAGTCGTCAGCATTCTTCACTTTCCGGTGTGAAGTGCTTTCTTCGTATCAAAGTACGTACGATAAGCCTAACACCACCATTTTCAGCCTGGCATTTGAATGTCGAAATTGTTATGTTATGGGTTTTTCAAATAGGCAATATGCCACAGACTGGCGCCAGGATAACCTTCACCCAGACCCAGGGACTCCCGTCTTTCAATCAATCCGTTTCGGGACGTTAGTGACACATTTTATTGTTTTTTCTACCCTGGCGCCATCATAATCCTCGCACTATGGTTCACGGCGTTCCACAAAGGCTGAGGAGCCTATACTACATTTTGGCTGGTCTTTCCATTCACAATATTTCAAGGGTGAATGTCAAGGTATTCATCTCATTAGTATTGTGAAACTGCATGCGGGAAAATTTTGCAAAATCAGAATGGCCATGGCTGTACCAGCAGATACACAGGGGCTAATCAATGCATATGCGTTTATCCACACATGCAAACAACAGAGTTGAATATCAAGTAAAACAACGCCAAAAAGTTTTATTAAACAAATTCCAAGTGCCAATTGGAAATGTCCTTCTTAAAAGGCGTTCCAGGAACCGGTAAAATTCTGGAAAATATGGATTTCCTAGCAGATAAAAGTTTATTTGTGTGTTTTTATGAATGAGAACACATCCGAGAAGTGAGGAGACTGAGGGGATATTTATTAATGTACGTATTTAATGATTTAGGTGTGAATAAAAAAGGGAGATTCCAAACTATTCAGGCAATAATTATAGTAGTGAACAATGATTAATAAAGTGTACTATATCGACTATAAATAATTTTTTTACAACAATTTTTGGTACTGGACAAACCTTTCACCAACGTCACAGATGGTAGGCCTGTGTATCATCGAGAAAGTCCGTCGTATTCCGTTCATGCCGGTCACGAGCAATGGGCCGTTTGCTTTCGTCCCCTCCTCCAAAATATCGTTGAATCTCATCCAAACTTTTGCCCTTAGTTTCTGGTACGGCAAAGTAAACAAAAATCGTTCCGAGTCCTGCCGCTATACCAAAGACCCAAAAGCACCATTCCGTACCAAGCGTGGTTTTAATATTTTCAAACACTTTGGTCACAATGAATGTATTAAGCCAATTCACGGACGTTGCCATTGCTGAGGTTATTCCTGAGGAGAGACCAATAAGAAGTTGGACGTGGGAAATAAATTTTATGCATGTGCATGCAAATACTGAAATGAAACTTGTGAAGCATGGAACAAAATAATGCAATTTTGGGGATTGCGTCTACGTATTTTACATGTTGAAAGTTGGTAAAATGAAAGGGAGAAAGTGGAGAAATTTTTTTTACCTTTGACATTAAGTGGGAGTATTTCACCCTGTAGAGTCAAGATAAAATAGGTTCATGTAATATATACGTACGTATCTATAAATGCACAAATTAATGTAAAAAGAGAGTGTTATGAAAGAGATTATTATAACGGTGCCGGACCTGCATCAACCAAGCAATGGGTCCAAATCCAATGGAGAAAGCCACGATGAAGGCAATGAGACAAGTCAATGGGAGCCAGCCGATGCTTTCACCCCGTTCGGGATCTATTTTTTTGATGTAGAAGAAAATGCCAAGGATGATAAGGGCAACCGTCATGCCGGAGCCTGAAACCATCAATAAAATCCGTCGACCCGCTTTATCCATGAGGATGGAGGAGACAATGGAAGCCGCCACTTGGACGGCACCCACAATTATGGCGGAGACATTTGGATCCAACGTGGAACCAGCATCTCGGAAAATATCCACCGTATAGAAAATGACCGCATTATTCCCGTTCCATTGCTGGAAGAACATCAGTGATAAACTTATAGTCAAGGGAATAAAGATTGATTTCCGGATCAAAGCCACAATGGTGCCGGGTGCATTTTCCTCCACGCTTTTCTTCACCTAGAACATAAAATCCCCCCCCCAAAGAATATCAATCTTGTACAACAAAATTGCAATCTGTCAATTTTCTGATCATATATAGCCAGTTCTAATCTGTTTTTTTTTGCTCCTCCAATATTTGAATGCCCTCAAACAATAATTTCTTTGAAGTGCAGTTTTTTTTTGGAAAGAAATAATTACATTTTCAAGTTCATCCCTGACGTACTCTGGGGAAGGTGCACCTCGGAGCCAGGAAAGACTTTTGGCAGCTTCATACACCTTCTTGTTTGAGACCAATAGACGGGGTGATTCCGGCATGAAGAACATGAGAATTAGAAAAATGGCTGGGATCGATGCACAGATGAATGCCAGGTCACTCCAATCAACATATTTTCCCACAATGTACCTGCAAAAAAATGTTATCAAGGGAAAATGAAGAATTTTCTTTGTATTGCACTATTTCCCTACCTTGACATTGAACTTATGGGGATAGCACAAAGACTTTTGCATTGTTCAAAAGTAATTTGTTCTCCACAAAGAGGATTCTTTGATGTCTGGGTAATTCAGGAGAAGCGTGTGTGTATGCATGCACGTGTATGGTATAAGCATGTGATAGAAACCCGGAATTAAATTAGCCTTATTCTTTTTGCTTCTTTCGCAAAATCCAATCCACATACGTGAATAACACCCCGAGATTAATCATGAGCTGTAAAGCAGAGCCAAGAGTCCCCCGTATGGAATCCTGGGCAATTTCGCTAATGTAGACTGGGGCAGCAAGAGAGAATGCTCCACCACAAAGACCTTCACGTCACATACAAAAAAACAAAATTAACTACACACTAATAAATGGTTTATAACACAAATTTCAGCCCAAAAAAAAAATAATCTCCACAAATAGGACAGCTAACCCGTCAGAAATCGCCCTGCAAAAATCATGGCAATATTCTGAGCAAAGCCAATAAGAAGCCATCCCAAAATGAAGGGAAGTCCCATAAGCATCATGCACCATTTTCTCCCAATTTGATCTATTAGAATCCCTGCTACGGGACCGGAAATGCAGGCACCAATCTGCAAACCCAAAAAGCAGGTAAAACCAGTTCAAACCGGATAAAACATTTCGCACAACTGTACAAGCTTTTTTTTTATAAAAAATTTACTGGAGCAACGGATCCAATCCACGACTGTGTGCTTTCGGGAACATAGCCCAACGTTCCATTTGCAAGGCTAGGTAAGGCTGGAGAAGTCCAGCCTGCCACTGTTCCTAACCCAAATGCGCCTAAAGTCGCTGAAAAGTATTCAGTCACCAAATATTGTTTTTATTGTGGTTCAAATTATTTATTTGTTTAATGAAAAAAAAAATAACAACAACAAGTAGTTACCGACAGCAGCTGCCAAAAATTGAGCTGCTGTTTTTGACACAAATATCTTCGGGCTCTCCATGTCTGCCAAATAACTAGAGGTCGAACGTGGTTTGAGTTTTTAGTGGAATTAGCGTCGTGCTTCTTTATAATAATGTCATTATTGTAATTTGCATTGCGGTGAGTTTTCAATACAAATGTATTTTGAGCTTAATTTACAACTATGATTATTCTCGAGCACGACAAACATGACCCGTGTGCTAGACAGAATGACTCAAGGAGCAGGATTCGGTTGCGCAAGCATTACTCATACCAAAGAAGTCTAGGTCCATTTGAGATGTTTTAAAAGAGATGTGTCTTGCAATGTACAACTGATGATTTCCTAGGGTGTACTTACATAGATCTCGGGAATGACGTCTAAATTCTAGCTACAAAAATTAACATCTACTTTTGTTTCCCAAAAAAATATCTGCTTCAAATACATTTGAACGTCTCTTGAGCGTTATATTATCTTCTTCTTCTTCTTCTTCTTCTTCTTCTTCTTCTTTTATTTCGTTAATCCATGAGAAGATGTGGAGTTTGTCAGCATTAGGCGCAAAAATTATAGGTAGAATGGATAAATTAATTCTTTGGGTAACCTGCTTGGGTATTTTCCGATTCAGCAGCTATATGAGAAAAATGAGTGGAGTGGGGTATTGTGAGAATGCATGGACAAATACATAGTTCCAGTGAATCCTGTTTTTATTTTAACTCGTATTTCTCGTTGCACAATTTATTTGGTGATTCACATATTTTTTGCAAATCTTTTACAATTAGGATTTCATTAGCAGCAACTAACTTAATTTCGCACTAGTTTCTCTGTCACTCGAAATACATCCAATGCTGAAGGGTATCGACGTCATTTCGAGACATTTGTAGTCTAAAAGTCCGCCACATACACGAGAAGTGGCATGTAGCAATTTAATAAGTTCTTAGTGAGATTTAGAGAGAAATTAAGATCTTATACACTTGATATCCTATGACATATATTAGAAGTACAACACATAATCTAATCTATCATCGTACTTCCAAAAATACCCTGTAACGACTCCATTTTCGGAGGAATTGGATACCCTGCTTCGTTTACCTTTACAAATACAAAAACTATGGCAGTGACTCGTATACATAATTATAATTACGTACATGTAGATAAGCTTGTAAACTCCTTGTAGACGGATTTGTTCGACGGATGAACTAGAAGAGCAAAAACATTTAGTTTTTATGATCCAAAAGTCCAGCAAAGACATTGTCCTCCCAAAGACTGTATTCCAGCTGGGGGATTTTAGCGGAGTTGCATGGCAACATGGGATTATTGATGGAGGGCTGTTCTAGTGGCCGAGCCTGAATTTCTGTGATTCCATCACTGTTGTCACAAATTATTCTGGCCAACGTGGTCTTCCGAATTACTGCCAATTGTTCTGAAAAATTGCATAGTACATAGGTAGGTATAAATTTAAATGGGCTCAATGTGTTCATATTAGTCGTGTTTGTTTGTATTTAATTTAGTAATGTCATTAAAAACATTTCGAACGGCATTGGGTTGCTTTAAACGTGTGTGAGAGACTTACCTGGTGGAAATGGGCGACCCCTAATATTGCCTTCATACCAGAAGCGATCTCCTTTCCGTAGCCGAACGAATTGGTCCGTGAGAAGACAGGCAAGAGTGGGACCGACCATGGCACCGGGCACTTTCTTTTCCGCCAACATTCCCGTGTACAGGTCGATGTCCTTCACGTTCCTATTCATTTTTTGGGATAATGATTATACATATGAAAAAACTCCCTGGACTTTAATAAATGTCTCCTGAGCTCTTCGTGGGAAATTAAGCGTTCATTCACAAATCATTACTCCATTGTAATTACCTGTACACATTTTGAGCAAGAAAGAGGACATCATCATTCCAAAGTCCAGCCAGGTCCGGGAAGTCCGCCAATGGATCCAACCCACAAGCCTCCCGCCAGGCCGTGTATGATGGGATTCCATGATCTCTACCACGCTGGACATTAATAGCGGCCAAATCCAAGCCATTCACCGACCCATTGCGGTTCTCAAAGAGATGATGAGTCAACTGCGGAAGACGTTCAGCCACATAAAAACTTATTGGACATGAAGAACTGAAGAGCACTCGACTTTTTTTAAAGGGAATTCTTCCTCCGGGTTCTACTGTGTAATTCATTTTTATTGCCGGGAAAAGTCCTAAAATACCTGCGTGGTGAAGTGTGTATCCACTTTCCCAGCTGGAGCAGAAGTGTGGCCACGGATAATTGCGTCGAAATAGCCCGGCTGCCACAGGCGGAATGGGTCATAAAATAATTCATGGAGTGGAACCGTCTCCATCACATTACCTTTCCCATCCAACATCTTGATTTGTCCTTGCATCATGGAATGACCCATTCTGTAGGCGGCGGAAGCAAAAACATTGGAAATGGAAGCATCCACAGTGTCATCATACTCTTCATAATAGCCCTCCGGCAAGAGTTGCAAGCCTGCTGCTTCCGTCAATTCCCGGCCAAGAAGTACGGGTAAAAATTCGTTGTATGTCACATGTTGAATTTGCGCAATTATGATCTCTCTGGTCTCAAAATATACTTTCCCATCATGTCCAGCCGGATTTAAGGCTGTCAATTGATCCGCAATTAAATTGTGTTGTCTCGTCCAAAGTAAGTGCATGGCTGTGAGAGCCATCTGCTCGTTCACTCTGGGGTCACCTAAGATTTTTGTATAATGAAGATTCAGTTAAACCATGTATTACTTTGTCATTTAAAACTTAAAGAGAAAATAGGATTTTAATATGTTTATAGAATAGATCAAAATGTACCAGATGTGAAGCAAAATTGTCCTTTCTCCGTTTCTTCAGGGACATTGCATCCATCGAGGAGGTCCGTGGAAACGGGCAAGAGCTTCCGACCGTCCGTGGTCTTAGATGTGACCATGTAGCCGTGTGGATTATCAATGTTAACCTCCCGAAATTTCCTGATGGCATCATCCGTGCTCCCGTAAATTACCGATCCATCAATGTAGGCTGTGGTTTGACTGAACTGGTTTCTCGGTCCTAAAAAAAACGACAGATAATAAAATTGACATTTTGCCTGGATACATTTTTCCGTACATTTTTTTGGGGGGTTTATTATCCCATTTAAATTATTTCCCCTTACCCAATTCACAGCTTGGGTACCTGGCAGAGCGCCACAGGTTGGTACATTTTGCACCTTCTTGGCCCGATAATTCATTGTTCTCATCCACGACAAAGGGGAAGCACTCCGGGTGTAAATTATCAGCAATTTTGCCATCCTTGCAACAGCTTAGGACACGGGAACTAGTGCCTGCAAAAAAAAAAAAAAAATCAATTGAATCATTTATATAGATACTATGGAAAAAGCTTGTTGGAGTTCCAAAAATAAAAGCGGGTTTTTACCAACACCAAGTGCGGTGTTTGTAATGTCATGATCAATAAATTGTCCGTAGATTGGCAGGAGTAAAGACGCTGTGACGTCAGCCAGCTGTTGGTCTGTGTGAATGATGGTGCTGATTTTTCTTGGATGGGGTAAGGCCAGTCCATCATGAGCTACTCGAGGGGATGATACACCTGTAATTTCATAATTTGTTCGTTTTATATAGTAATGGCAAAATTGTCCCAATAAACTATAGGTAAAGTTATACGTATAGGAATCAATTCCTATGGACATAAATATTACCGTCAGCATAGTCTGCGGGGAGGACTCGTCTGTAAGGTTGATTGTTGGCTCCCCAACCTGCGTTTTTAACATTATTACAAAGACCATCGGAGCTGTGATAAGTGTTGGTGGCAGAATTGAGAATAATGCAAGTAGACACATTCAAAGGTGGAATGCATGGCTCGTCCACTTGAACATCAACAGTTTTTCTCATTGCCCCATCGTCAACAGCCTCTTTTGAGATGTTGAGCCTGCCAATTGTATACAAAACAAAATTTATTCCCACTCTTTGCTTGACATTTCTGCCTGGATTATGTAGGTACTTATATCTAATATGCACACAAAATAAGAATTTTGTATTCCGTCTCGTGATGGATTTTTTTTTGTTAATTTGTGACCGTTTTTAAATGATTAAAACTTACTTTTTCGCAACATATTTGGAGGCTTCATCCATTTTGAATCCATCCCTGGCCATTTTTCGGGCTTGAAGGGTCGTGGCAAGGAAGCTCTGATGGCGGCCAGTGGGAGAATGTTTGCTAGCAACGAATCCATTTTTCATCATATTTTCTTCCGTCACCATTCTTTTGACATCTGCATCCTCCGCAACTTGTAATGCTTCCCGGACCATGGCGTCATCTACTTTGGGAGTGGATTTGAGGATGTTTCTGGGACGATTGTCTGTCATTACAGCTTCATCGGGCTGACGTTTCTTGGTTGCTACATCTGAATGTACGAAATTCATTCAAATATTAGTATCACTTAATTATTGCTGGTTTTATTCATCATGTTTACACAGGTAGGACACAGATATATCAATTTTTAGATAGTCAACCCTCATGTCACAATTATAAATTTAAGCATCTGGTATTACTACGAAGTTGGGTCTTACCTGGTATAGGCCATTTTAATAAAAATAGACGATCAGCATCTTTTGTTCTCTCCCCTGTGACTGGACCTTGCATGGCGACATTGGGACTTGTGTAAGCATGGATAAGTAAAGCTAAAGCCACTACACTGTATGTATTTTTGGGGACAAAAAAATTGTGTAATTAGCATCCATGTATATACATAAAAGCAGGTGAGTTATACTTGGGATTTTTACAAGAAATCCGAAATTATATAAATGCCTTACGTAGCAATTCCCACGACGCCCCACCACAATTTCTGTCCGTGTTTGGACACGAAACGAACCACGGAATTCCCCGTTCCATCTCCTGCCTGTCCGTTATCACTTCCTCCGATCGGTGTGTAGTCCGAGAGATCCGTCCCTGAGCGACTCATGGCGAACAATTAGGGGAAACGAATAGGAAAACTGATACAGAATCTTTCTTTTTGACTATTTTTTTATTCACGAAATTTGATAAAAACGTTCCAAGACGTCCTAATAAAATGAAAATAATCAATAGAAAACAACGAATTTCAGTTAATTTTTAAAAAATCGCTTGATTTTTTGAGAGCACGGTATTACCCAGCGTGCCTCACACCCTCTCCAGAAATCAAATATACTGGAATGAGTAGATTCACTGGATAATTTTTCATCCTGTAGCCCTTGAAATGCAATGGTTCTTTTTTAGAGGGGTGATTATGTAATGTGTATAGCCATACTGACAAGGGAAAAAAGAATTGGATGGAAACTTATCTCCACGTGCTTCGTGTGGAATTTTTTTTTTGCCTGGTGTAATACAAGATCTTTATACATGCATGGCCTTTCTTATGTAAAGTTACGCAAAGCTTCTCCCTTATTGTTGTACCTGTCTTGGTAAAGCCTAGAGGTGTTCCTCAGCGTTTATTTGGCATCTCCAAACAAAAAATAGTGGGGACCACCTTTAGTGTGGAGATGATCACGGCTTGTCATGTCAACCCAACGCACCATCCACTCGTCCTTAGCAGTACAGTATTATGTCAAAATTTCATTTCTTGTTCCCAACCACTATTTTTTGTCTGATATTAGAGCCACACGATTGTATTTCGGTGGTTGCATAATGGTCTTCCCAGACAGATATATAACAAAACCTTATGTAATAACACCCATTCACTTCCTCGGGGATCAAAATGTCCCTGTTCCAGTATTATGAAGCATTGCTGCGGCAACAATAGTGCATTTGTTTTCATATTTTTTCACCTTTTACGTATGTATCGTTGTTAGTGGGATTCTTTCCAATTTTGGGGAGGACCCTTGCGTGTCACCGGAATCAGTCCCTGCATAGCAAATCCAATTATAACTCCCGAATTTTCATCAAATTATTTCTCAAAAAGCAAGAGACGGACTACGGCATTTCTAGAGGGATGGAAACTCCACTAGAAACATACTTTCTTATAATTATTCATGAAAACTTATTTGTTTGGACAGAGAATTTTTACCATTGTTGTTTTAATTCAGTTGATTTCACCTGGAAAATAATATATAATTTACCATCATGATGATCAGTTCAGATCCAGACACCAGCCAAAGCACACCTGTCACATGACTCCTCTCAAGACCATTAGATAACAACAATAACCTTACGCAATACTCATACACAAAAAATAGAGTTATTTCTTCCCTGGAGTACTAGTTGTAAACTGTAAATGATCAAGGATGCAAGGTCCCACTCAGATATCAGCACGGTAGAGTATATTCATTTAATATCTCCGGAAGATTGTCAGTCTCATTTGCAAAGTCATATTTGCGTGTGATTATACAATGTACAAGTACAGGATTCCGGACTACCTTGAGGCAATAAACCTGTTTGCATCTTCTAGTTCTGCTGCCATAATCTATTAAATGTCCTGATCGCTGGACACACCAGAAAACTAGGGACAAATCTCTTACACATTTAATATTGGAGTGTCCATTCTCAAATTTGCTTTCCCCATATTTAAAATGCAGTTTATTTTAAACCTCTGTTTTTTTTGTAATAGTTAGCATTAATTGTGTATGCTGTAATAGAACAATTGGAACAATAAAAACTAAAACAAATTAAATTAACATATTTAGTTCAGTAGTTTTGCATCTTCACTTTACGCCATTATTGAGCAGGCTCAATTTTATTTCCTGATGTTTTACTGGGTATTGATGTTTACTGGCATTTGATGTTTTGCTTGGCATAATTTTTCTGCATGTACTTAAAGTGATGCAAAACCTTCCAACCATTAAAAAATTGGATGTTCCAACAGGAATATTGTGTCATTTGTAACAGTTACAATTTTTCGAAGTTATCCAAACACCCATTTCATGCCTCAAGGGTCAAGTTAGGTAACTTACGTGTATAGACATGTTTTCCTGTTAACCTGAATAAACTTTTTAAACATTTGTATCTTCTGCAATAGACATATTGATGAGCATAAAAGTATAAAAAAAATTGAATGACTTTAAAAGGATTTAAAGAAGTGCTTGCGTAACTTCAGGAAGCTTTGTCGTCTTACCAGCGACACCTGCAAGTAAGCAATTCAAATAAACGTCTTCCGTGTTCTGGACCGTTCTCATGTTGGCGTCCCACTTGCTCTGACGCTTGGCTTTCTTAATTTTAATAGGGACTTTTTAATCCATACTTCCGTGGAACTCTGAAATATTGGTATGCTAAAATCCACTTCGTCCCAACAAAACAGATATTCTTCTCAGAGCCTCATTATTCCTGTGCAAGAAACTGTTTTCAGCTTAATCACATCAAACAGAAGAGGAACGCCCTTTCAAAATCCTTGCTCATAAAGGCTATGTATAAAGTCAACCTTTACGGGCCTAAATTAGTTGTTTTTAATTTAAATGTAAGTCATGGTTTTTGCAAAGTTATTTGCAACAGATACTTAGGTAAACACGAAAAACGTCTGGTATGAAAGCTTTCCTGTATTGATTTACCTTCAAAATGACTGGATAAATCAGTGCTACAGCCAAACATTACTTGGAGAAAAACAATTTCATTCAATTGATGTTTTTTATTTGTTTAAAGAAATCCTGCCAGATAGAAACGCACAGGTGCGAACCACTGAAGCACTTTTGGTTAAGTACAAGGATGTTCAAATGTCTCTGAGTTACATATTGGGTCTCACACCAAGTTGTGTAAGACCCAATAACAACAATGATGGGCATTTAAAAAATACGGAATATTTGTCCATGAAAAGCCTTTCTCCACTAACAAAAAAAATAGGACTCATTCCATTGCCCCTTCGAATGAAAAATATTCTTCCTTTTGGTGTGGAATTTGGTGTGGATGTGGAAATGTGGAAAAATAATGACCTCTAGTTGAAAACGTTGACCAAAGTCCGATCTAGTGGCCACGTCCATATTGACATGAACAAGGGAGGATAACAATCACCTAATTAAATCATATTCATGGTTATCCAAATACATATACACCTGTGATGATCACCGCCGTCCAAGTTTACATTGTCTGGGAGCCAATGCCAAATGAAACAAATGGTATATAATAACCCGAGTGATTTTAATTTCTCACAAAAGTCGAGTACATACCCCAAAAATAATAAGTGGTGATTTGAAGACGACATTCGTTTTTTATTTTTTTGTTGGTCATTTGGTGTTGTAAGAGTTTAGAGATTCATCATAATGTTCCGTCAATTCACTCTCGGTCTGGTGACGTACTTAATCCTGGTAATGGCAACGGGAGAATACGTGGATGATTTGATTGAGGAACAGGTACAATATCTTTCCCTTAAGAATTTAATTATTCTGCCAAGTGCATTTGCTACAGTATTACAAAGAAGAGGATAATTTGCTTCTCTCACAGGACAACACTGAAGACCATGACAATGTGGACGACTTAGTCGATGGAGATGATGCGGAAGAGGAAAAACAGTCAAGATTTTGTAATATTGAATTAACTACTACAGGTTTAATCTAAACGGGACATAATTTTTATAATCAAATTCGTTGTACTTGGTTTTTGCAGGGTTATACACTAATCCCATAAGGTACTTCCCCATACCCGGCATTGTTCAACCTGCAAACACAAGCGCAACTAATGGAACTACTAATGGAACTAATGGAGCCATTATGAACATGACGAACATGACCATGAGATATTTGATGAACAGCTACCCCATCTTAGGCTTGGAAGATAGGATAGATGCTATGGAAGATGAGGACCTTTAACACGGAAAATCCTTGTGTTCATTTTACCGAGTAAAAGATTGCATAATAATTTATTAATTTGTGACCAATCTAGGGTCAATATTTATTGGGCCTTACCCACATTTTAAGGTGTATTACAGTTTATTTGGTAATGATCGCATAATATAGTAATTACCTCAATGTAAAACTTTTCAGACAATAGTGGCCCGCATTTTCTATATTTATTTTGCCCATTCCTTCCGGTAATCATTAAACACTTATTGAAATAAGCATCGCTAAAATTGCGGTAATAAATGTAATTATGTACTTCTTTATATTGAAATAAAAATATTCTCTGTGTATTCTTCATGGTGTTCATGCAATTTGTTCCTTTATACAAGTACGTCGGATGAGAACCACAAACATATGTATATGGAGAAAATTTCTCCTACAATCACAACCACAAGATCTGGAATATTGATTGACGCAATTTGTGTTTCACTTCCAGGTTTTTAGGGAACATTTTGCTCCTGAATCCTTAGCAAACTTGCGCCTCGACCTTAAAGCTTGTCAAGATTGTGCTTATTATTATTCCTGTATAGACCTTCGATTCCAACTTGCGAACAAAGACTTTTAATTTAGTTCCGGCATACCTCCCATCTGTATCAAAAGTATGTGTGATTCTATTTACTTATGTGAATGTAAGCAGAAATTAAATTTCCGTACACATTTTTGTCCACAAATAACTCGTTCACAAAATAATAACGTTCACTCAAAAACAGTGTATATAAATGGAACACGGGAATTCAGTTATTCAGTACAATTCAAATGGTCTTTTGAATTCAAGCCGTACTGGTCTTTTACTGCCCCCCCCCCGTTTTGGCTTCTCCCAATAAGGAAAAAGAAATCAATCATATTAAAATAAATTCCGATTTCCGATCCATAGATCTTACTATTAATTATATATTTTATTAAAATGTTTCCAAGGAAAATTCAAGCAAAAACTTGTATTCTTCTACTTTCACTTTGTCCCTGCCTCTCTTTTCACTTGCTACAGGTACCAATTTTTGTATGCTGCCCAGAAGTCCCATAAAAATGTTCTCGATAGACAACATAACATACGGCATAATTTGTGAAGATAATTACATTTAATCTATCTAGAGAAATAAAATACTGACAATTAAATGTATCTCTGAAAAATGTTTTTTCCAGAGTCGAATTTTTGATGGAAATGTTCAGGACAAAGAGGTGGACGAGGAGCTGAGAATAGAATTGCAAAAGACTGCCGTGGATGCCACGGTGCCTCTTCAAAGTCGATTTTGTGAGTGGGAATTTTCCTAGGTTAAATCACGGCCTATATATTAAATAAATAAATACTTGGATTAAATATAAAAAATTGATGTGAAACGCTACCTTTAATCATTTATAATGATATGAATATAATACTTATAAGGTATTATATAATACCTTATAATAATATTGAAACAATTATGCAACATAATTTTTTATTATAATAATTACTTTTGACTAATAAGTAATTTGGTGCTAATTGCTAATCCTGTTTTTTCCAGTGTGCATGTTAATGCTGAAGCCTCTTCTCCTGGCAACTATGCTAAATAACCTCATAAATCCTCCAGTGGCTCCCGCACCCGCTCCTGGAGCTGCGGCCGGGGCAGAAGCTGCTACTACCGAAAAACCTGAGGAAGAAGGGGAAGCCATGGACGGTGAAACTGCGATGGATGACAAGGAAGAGGAAAAAACGAAGAATAAGAAGAAGAATCAGAAGAAAAAGAGCAAAAGTAAGAAGAATTAAAAAAAAATCGGTCTCAAAGAAATTGAATGCATATTATGTGTATAATGTAATTTAATGGGCATGGGCAACTTACTTGAATAATAAAACGTTTTTTTAATGTTTAAATATCATTCCTGTCTACACAAATTGTAAATTCTATTTTGTTCCGACATGGACGAGAAAACACAGTTTTTTTCATAATTATAAATGCTAATTTAAGATCGGAGTGGTCACAATTACATACAAATTACCATATTCGTGAACTGTAGTTTGCTTAAAAAAATCATCATGTTAAGTCGATGAAGAGAAAGATAACCATTTTTTTGGTTATAGCTTAAAATGCTATAATAACATATCAGAATAATCAGAATCCTTTCTTCAAAATTCCTTACCTCAACCAAAGCGGAAGAAACAAATTTAAAAAAAAAAACGTTACAAAATAGGCCACAATATTAAGCGTTATCCTACATTTCTTATCTTTCTAATTTGGGTAAGTAAAATTGATTAAAATTAAATGTAATTCAAACAGCAATTTTTTAGTTTAAATTTAATTCCCATCTTTACCATTTACCATAGACGTACGACCCATGCCAAATGGTGGAGTAATTATGAGGATTTATGTATTTCCGTAATTAATTAATTTCCAATTATTTTGGTTAGACCTTGTTATTAATTTTAAGGGGAATTGGACGACCCACAAAAGTTGATTTATCTTTTGAGGCAATCAGTGCTCCTCACAGGTACATGTAGTACATGACAATGTCATGTCATGTTCATGTTCAGGTCAGGTTCGTTAAAA
>JAQGBT010000610.1:0-46721 GCA_034698585.1 Disparrhopalites patrizii | reverse complement strand
TCTCTCTCTCTCTCTTCTCCCTTCATCTCTCTCTCTCTCTCTTCTCCCTTCATCTCTCTCTCTCTCTCTCTCCTCCCTTCATCTCTCTCTCTCTCTCTCTTATTCTCTTTCCTTCATCTCTCTCTGTTTCTCACTCGCGCACTCTTCTTTGTGTCCCTCCCTTGTATTTCTCTCTGGCTCGTCTTTCTCTCCTTCTGTTCGAATCTCTCTATAGATCACCCTTGTGCTCCTCTCCCTTGTTGTTTCTTCTGTAACTCCCTTCCTATCTCTCTCATTCTCTGGATTACCCTGTTCGTCGTTTCTCTCTCATCTCCTCTTGTCATTTTGTGTGTGTATACATGTGCATATACATAATAGTATGCACAATACTTGGCAATCATGATAGCTGATAGCTATTGATTTGGCAATTTTTGTATACATTTATAAGCACCTATGTATATACATATATATGTATAGGTATACATACATGCATGCATACATACAACAAGAGCGACAAATATCACTCACTCACAAAAGGGTCAGTTATTAGCACAAGTGGAGGGACAGCCCATTACAAATAACAAGAACATGACATGCGCAGTCAGACTTGAGAATAATTATTTGGCACGAGAATTTGCTAATTATGCGAAATTATTATAATAATGATTATAATAATTTGCTCATTTCTGTAATGGCTCAATATTGACACTTGGAAGACAGAGAGAGAGAGTCTTTTGTTCACTCTTCGACAGGTGCAAAGCGCAGTACAAAATGATTAGCCCACAGTTTTATGTGAGACACTCCTCCTGAACTTGAACAGAATTTGTAGGACATGGAATAATTTATTTTGTGATAAAATTATTAAAAAAACCTGTGAATGAAAAAATGAGTTTTAGAAACTGAACCAGCACCCTATCACCTAACACTAAAGGTACAGGCTTTTCAAAAATGAAGAAAACTCCTGAGATGGAAGTGGAGGACCGCCTCCTTGACCTCGGTTATGCCCCAATAACCCTCATGAAAATCATCGGGTATTTCCCGTACCAGCATGACAAAACCGGAGTAAAACCCTTAAGGCTCCGGAGCTTCACCTTTTTCTGGTCCGTCCTTTGGGTGGCCTTAATTCTGTTCAGCTGCTACGAATACCTGGCCCATCTGTCATTTTACTCCCGCCAAAGTCACCTCCAGCGTCCCACAGACGTCGTGACCTACATGGCCTTCACCCTCATGGCAATAGTGTCAACCACGTACTGCCGATTGTCCAACATGGGGCGGAGTAAAAGCTTAAGCTATTACCGGAATTGGGTAGTTGCCTGCCAAGTATTTGGACAATGGTCCCAATCCGATCGGTTTCGGTTCAGCAAGTCCTCCGGGAAATACCTCCGGTGGTTTGATCTCCACGTAAAGAGGTTGATGTCCACGGGAACTTTGTATGTCATTCTTCAATATGTCCTTTTAGTCTCCCTCTCGTTGACCTACAACGTCCTTGCGAGGCCGGAAATACCCCCGACGACCACCCGCGCCGAGTTTTATGTGACGCTCATTATTTGGTATGCCTGCATCTCTCTCCACGGAGTTCTGGGCTTGTGGTATTGCTTTCCCGTCCGGATATATTCCGTCTACTACATGATTGCCGCGGAGGAGATCCGGGGGATTCGGGAGGGTCGGTGCGGGAGCGAAGCGGAGGAGGAGGAACTTCTGGAGGAATGTCTTCAAGTTATCAGGACCATGGAGGGCTTGCTGAGCAAGTCCAATGACTACTTTGGGGTTGGAATCATCATTGACATCATCCTGAGCTTAGTCTGCTCAGTCACCTTCGTCTTCTTCTCCGTCTTCTGGATGAGTCAGCAAGATTGGGTTCATTTGGGGGAAGCTTGTATTACCATTGCGGCCTTGGGCGGGAGGATCATTTTATTTGCGGAGAACGGCGTTTTCCTGGACAGGGCTGTTAAGACTTTCCGGGAGGAGATGGTTAAGTTGAGTTCTGGAGCCACCATTCAGGGACTGGCGAATTACGATCTGAGCTTTCGGGTGAGTTCTCACGGTGTCACATTCACGTGTTATTTGACTTAGGCTGGTTTAAGTATGTACATGTCTCGAAAATGCTGTCGGGCACGTTTTACACAGCAATTTCTTCAATCTATCAAAAACAGCACATTATACACCAAAGAAAGCAGTATCTGATGAAAAGAATTCTGAGTTTGGATATTAATGTTTATGTTTATGCTTACAATTGTAGGAGAGTTACATGTATTTGGCAATAACTTATTTTTTCTCTCATAGCTTCAACTACTTTGCTACAAATCGGCCTTCGACCCTCCAATCTTCTCCCCAGCTTACTTTTTCAAAGTAGACCGAAAACAACTTACAAAGGTGGAGGAAGCAATTATTTGTGGGATTAAGCCGTTTTTTTTAACGCCGGGCATGTAATTACCTCATTTGTTTTAATTATCTTTACACAGATTTTAGCTGCAGCGACTACGTACTTGGTGATTTTGCTTCAGTTTCGCCAGCAAGACCAAGATTTTTTGTGAATACGAATAATGTGTGTAGCATTCCACAAAGAAAAGGCGTCGTTTATAGGATGATGAGTTGTCAACAGTTTACAAGGATCAATTTGCACTTTGCACGAATATATAGTTATTCAATGTATGTCAATTCAATGTAGGTATGTACTATGTATGTCACCATGTATAATGTAAGGAACTCTAAATTGTTTGCCATTTCTTTTATATGACAAACTTAAAATGAACTCTATCGTTAAACGAAACAAATAAAGTAAACTAATTAAAATTAATGAAGCCCCGAAGGAGCTGAATAATCTGGATCATGATCATGACCTACACAGGATTTGGATAATCACCTACACAGGATCAACGCAGGCGATGAAGTCAAGCCTCATGCAAATTAAACTGAGGATGTTAGGACTAAACTAAACGTATTTTATCCAGTTACCCAACATGTAAGTAATGTACTGTTATAACACGATTATAAATGCTTTACCCGTCATAAAATTTAGTAACAAGTAACAACATGAGCTATTAGTTTAAATATTAAACTATTCTCCTGTAGTGACAAATAGAATCCAATAGCACTAGAACATACGCTCACAAACTGAGATCCAATTGCAATTATTATTAATTAAAAATTATTATCAGCAGATTCAAGGGTTGGAGCCTAGCCTTGGATACGCGCAGTATGCATACTCCCGGAGAGTATGCATACTCCCCTCCATGCATACTCCCACAGAGTATATGTATACCCCCTCCATGCATACTGCCCGCATACAGATTCCCTTCATACAAGCTCCCCTGAGTGCTCGAATGCAAGCTCATTCCCGGAGGTCAGGTTCATACAGCGACGGAGAATTAAAAGTATTCGTGATTCCAGCGGGTAAGCTAAACTTATTTCTCAATAACTGGAATAAAAATAAGTTACTGTTTTTTATATATAAAATATTGAATTTTGTGCGTTCTCTCTTGTTCTCTTCGACAGGCCTGATGATCAGAATTGTCTTTGCGAAGATGATTTGCATCGTATGGGCTTCCGGTATTAGAACCCAGTTTTCTTTCCTCAACAATGAAAATTGCTGTGACCATGTACTTCATCCCTGCAGCTTTCCCCTGGATCGTGATGCGGAAGGACGATTAACATGCCCTGTTTGCTCGAACACTGGTGAAGACCAAATAACCTTCGAACTCTCAGCCATTCCATCGACGGGAGTCACGTCACCTCAGCAAGAAACCTCCGTCAGCCAGTAAGCATCACCTACGCAACCACCTCCTGAACATACTCCACCTTCCGAACCTACTCCACCATCTCCTGAACATACTCCACCACATTCTGAACCTACTCCACCCCCTCTTGAACGTACTCCATCACCTCCCGAACCTACGCCCCTGCCACCCGAACCCATTCGGCCCCCACCCGAATCCACTCCGCCACCTTGCCATGCCAGACGTAGACTAAGTGACCATCCTGCAATTGCGCTTGCATGTGAAGACTGTGGAGAGACATTCAGTAACACCGACAAAAAATCGAAGCATATAGATGACAAACATCGGCCCGCAAAAACGTGCCCATATTGTGGCACCGAATTTACCAGAAAAGATAACAGAGACAGGCATGTGAAAAACGAACATGCAGGGAGTAGCATCGTATAAGCAAGCGAGCATCCGTGGAGAGTCCAGGTTAAAAAAACTAGATTGTGTTTAAAAAACAAAGATTTACAAACATTACACGGTTTCTGGACGTACAGGCGGTCGTTGAATAAAATTATGACCGGCTTTTCAAGTACAAACTAAATATGTTTAATGTCCATTTGTCCACGCATCAAACCATACTAAAATCAGTTAAATGCGATTTTAACCGGGAACTGAGGGAAGAAGCTGTCTTCTGGTAAAACGGCGACAATTTTGTCCCCCTCTAGGAAACCCTCACACGTATGCTGTCAATGTGTTTAAGCATCAGGTCAGACAAAAATCGGGTAATTGGGATTTTAACCGGGTGCAGGATGAAGGAGCGATCTTCCGGTAAAACGTTGACAATTTTGTCCCCCTGTTAGTAAACCCACCCGAACGTTTGCTGTCAGTGACTCCACGCATCCAGTTATACCAAAATCGGCTGATTCGGATTTTACCCGCGTTCGGGGTGAAGGAGCGGTCTTAGCGTGAAACGGTGACAATTTTGTTCTCCTTTTAGTATATCCCTAACACGTATGGTGTCAGTGCATATAAGCATCAGATCAAACGAAAATCTGGTAATTGGGATTTTATCCGGGTGTAGGGTGAAGGAGTAATCTTCCGGTAAAACGTCGACAATTTTGTCCCCCCTTAGCAAATCTCCCAACGCCTTTAGTACACCTTCAGGCATTCGTAGCTGCCGCGCTGTTTGAATGAGATAGTGTGGGCACATTCAGAATTTACATACACCAAAAGTTTATCCTCAGGGCATATGGCTTTGTCTGGCTTGAGGTTGAAGTGCTTTGACTGCCGTCTGTGCACGGATTCGAATCGACTTGAGAGCATGCTGGCACGAGATACGCCTGCGAGTAAGAAGGAGAAAAGAGAGTCTATGAATTGAATGGCGGCCACCTCCTGAGTTTGAACCGGTGTATATTAACGGGAAAACGTTGAAACAATGCAAGGGTTGCTCGAAACTCTATAAGACCAAGAGGGGTTGGGAGTCTCATTTGCCTTGTACTCTTGGCAGGGATTTCTCCATTCCCCGAACTATTACTTGTCCTTTGTGGGTAGTCGTTCCAGGAGGAAAGAGACATGGAGGTTCATCAGTTTGCTAAGCACAAGAAGGTGTTGAAATGAGTGAACAGCGACATGGAGGAGAGGCCTCAGTAAAAAAACAAATAATCAGATTCGAATATTTTTGCAAACGTATTTCACTGTTCATCACAGCAATAGCATAAGCAAAAATGAACGACTAAATGTCTGCATGATTTTGCCAGTGTTTGAATTTTTTCATATTTGTATGCAACAGTGCGGCGGTATCAATTGCAGCGTAAGTATACTGGACCAGACGAAGTCTACGTTTTCACTATTTTGCGCTACGGGCGGTCGTCCACCGCTATTAGCGATTCTTGGGCTAATTTGAGTTTTTCACAAAAGATTGCTAAGAACTAGTTAATGTTTCATTAGAGAATTATCAAACTTGGAATCAAAGGGTAATCTTTATAAACAATTTCTACAAGGAAATATCCACAACAATCTCACCGTATGCAGAGATAATTAAGTGTAGGAAGACATCTTCTAGCGGTCGTACAAAAATCACTTTTTAGGTGTTCTAGCGCTTTGGCGGCCAACATTTAACGAGGATACCACTTGCTCAACGAAAACCACCCTTGCTAAACAAGGATTTAATTGGAATTTTGACAAAACCAGTTTCGATGCCCACTTCGGACACCCAAACAGTGACGCACTCTTGATTTCCTTCAAACTTTGATGGTAACTTGATCTACTTGATTGTTACTACGCTAGACAATTATGTTGCTATACGTGTCCCGTTTCCTGTTTGTGGACCACAGAACGATTACACTTAACTATAGACAGCGCTATTTGAATTAAATTATTTATGATAACAATTCCAATTCCGATTTCATTTACTAATTAAATTTGATACCGTACCCCATTAAAATTCTAATTCATCCGTAAAAAATCAAACATATTCCTTAATCGGTTCTAGGATACAAGATTTTAAAATCCGATAGCGATTTCGTGGATGAAAATGGCATAAAACCACCAGAATATTTATTTGTCCCACCTAGACAAATTCTTTATATGTTTCTCTGAATTGGTATCTCCAAAACACTTATATCTTCAAAGGATCACATTGTTGACGATTTTGAACATCTACGGCAGGGCAACTTATTCAAAAGTGGACAAATGTAAATGTTTTAGCCACCCGTAGTCGTATGCGCTACTGAACTATCAAATATTTAGCATAATACCGCATGTTCGCTGAAAAACGCAACCGGATCTGACTCCTCTAAAATAAGGCGTCGACAAGATGGCACTACCTTTTTGAGATTCTAAGAACTCAGCTTTAACAAGTGATAAGCAATTTTAGACAAAATCTGTAAGTTTTTAAATAAAGGCAAGGGGAATGCGTTAAAAAAGTCTGTGTTGACGTATTATAAGGTGGGCATTGGCCAGTCATAGTAATGTTTCATTTATTCCATACTCAGGACGATAATGAATCTTTTACTAATGGTATTGGCAACTCCGAGGCTTCCTGTTGTTTTTTAAATATAGCTGAAGGGTATACTGCATACTTAATTATCGTCATAGAATGATTGACACACGATGGAAATTACTCATAACTGAAATACACGCACGTGTATAGGTGTGCAGTCAAATAATATCCCTAATATTGACAGACAATTTTGGATTTGAACTTTCCATACAGAATTTGAATCTTCAATAATGTATATATTATTTGTGCGAGTAGTAGATTATTATCATCTAATCTTTAATAGGAAAAACCTATGTATAAAAAAATATAAATCTGTGATCTGGTGGGTGAGATCATGTTTTGTTTATGTACTTTATTGGTTAAGGTTTTCCCCCTGTTTTGAACATATAAACGGACAATATTATGAGGGGAGACACTTCTCTGCCGACGAGAGGGAGAAATCCTCCAGTAGAAAGAATATTTTTATACATAAAGCTGTCTTCAGAGAAGAAGATTTTTCTCTGCAAAGAAGGGGAAAGATTTTCCAGGATACGTTTGTACAGACATTTTTATTGTGAAAATCCTATGCGAAAAAAAATATGAGGATGGTGAGATCATTTATTGAAATACAACAAGTCAACCACCCTGCGGATGTGGGAAAGAGGATGAAGCCTCGGTGCATAGGAACTAGAGGCATAATGATGACTGTCCTTAAGTTCATAGAAACCAAAATATTGTCAAGACAATGCTGATTTTATTACTTGATAAATACAAATGTATCCATAAACCAAACTATCTGTACTTTGTCCACACACTTTGATTTCCTTCTCTTATGGCAGGGAAAATGAAAAATACAATGCTTAAACCGCCATTTACCCCCCGGCTTGTACAAAGCATATTTCTCTACTACACACTATAGAAAAAAGTAAATTATAAAATGTACATTGACCAAACATCCCATCTGCATAAATATCCAGGTGCATGCCTTGGATGCAGATTCAGGAGCAATACACAAATTTCCTGCTCACCCCAGTGTATGAAGAGCCCGGATCAGCATGAAATCCAGCCGATATCTCCTTACATATTTACTGAGGAATACGGTACATGTGCAACATGGAAGTACTGTTAAAGTTCAACTAAAGAGTAAGTATTTCGTAAATTTTTTTGTGCTGTTTAAAATAACCGTAAGGATTTAATTTATTATATTCTTTCAATTGAGGATTTGAAGCATTCAATTTCTCCAACTTCTCGCTGATTCTAAACACGGAGACATTTGTTGTGATCTGATGTACCGCAATGATATTTAACTAGGTGGAAGAAGTAAGAGTTGGAGGGATGGGAGTTGGATCTGGTTTAATGGGGTTAGCAGTAACTTCTGCATTGACATTGGTTTTTGCAGTGGTAGTTTTCAAGGGTTGTAGATCTGGAGCTGTAGTCTCTGGTTGAATATGGGGTTGGCGAGGTTTATTGAAAAGCTGTGGTGAATCCGAGGTTGTACGTGCAGGGCGAATAGTGGTATTCATGGTATTAGTCACGTTAATATTTTCACGGGCATTAGCTTCAGATGAGTTGCTCCAGCTAGTATGAATGTTTTTCTTTGGTGGGGAGGAGACTGTTCTGGTTTTCGTACGTCGTAACTTTAATAAAAGTTGTAACAATTTATCATTTACATTGGCTGTTTTTAAATGTTGTCCTAAGTGAGTGAATAAATTATATTCACATTTGCTATTTCAATATAATATTGGAGTTATACCATGTATTCGTAGTGGCAAATTTATGGAAAAGGTATCAAATCTTGAAGGAGGGAAAGTTTTACAATCTCTTGCTTATTCCTTCCGCCTTGTAACGTTGCAAAGTTATAAAAAAATCTCAGTGCATATGCTGTACACAGCATTTTTCGGTAGTAAAATACAATAGATTGTGAGGGTGCAAGCAACCAGTTTGTACAGTAAATAAGTTTCCGAGACAGGTGAAGCGAGATACAAGCGAGAGAAACTGTCTTGTCATTGTCAATTGAGATGGAGACTGGAAAAATACATGAATGATTTAACAGCTGCAGAATATCACTCTCAACAATAATACTTGCTTTTCCATTGTACTCGTTCACAATTCGATCATTTATTTCCAAATAGTGAAAAGAGAGAAGGGAAGGGAGAAAATGAATTACTATTATAAAGATGTGAATGATGAGAAAATGCAAGACGGTTTTATTGTACCACATTCTTCTTTAGTATACAAGTCCCGCACCCCCAAAATAGCCTCTAATTTGACCTTTGAGCGGTCATCCACAGACAAAGCGTAGGAATAAAGAATACTCACTTGCATACTTGTTCAGAATATTCTCCAAATGGCTACACAGTTCAATGCTATTTACTTGGTAACCAACCACGTCAGTAGATGACCCTTCAGTCTCCACAGAAATTGCATTTTTGTCCATGCTGATGATGAAATCAGTTGTTTCAGTCGAAGTTAGGCAAATTTTTTACACTGAAATACAGCCGGCTGAGGCAATTGTTCCGAAGAGAAAAAATTATTCCATTATGTAATTTTGTTTTAAAGTACAAGAATTGTCACGGAATAATTGCAGAGCAAAAACGTTCGTGCACCAGTACGATGATGTTCTTGTAATACAGTACATTCAAGGATGTGACCCGCCAGCAGTCATTATGACATGTATGTATTTATTCTACTTATTATTTCTGTAATACTCATGCATACGGAAATAAAGTAAAAGTAAACAAATTTAATGGTACCGATTCTAATTTTTTACAGGGACTGATAAGAGAGACCGACTCAGACGAGTATTTCCGTTAGCTTACAATTGACAATGATTATGACTCCAAATACACCCCTAACGATGCATAACGCCGAATATTAACTGGTTAGCATCTATATTTGCATGTATCAAATATGTACGTGCATATGTTACTTTCTGATCCCTGACACCCTTTTTATAAGTCCAATCATTTATGTAGGGCCAGCAAAGTATAATTTCAAGTGTGCCACAAATGTAGTCATTCCCAGGAGCTGATCTAATAAACAAGATTAGAAAAGATATCCGAGGCAGATTATGTTTATTGGCTGTTTTTACAATAAAGCATAAACATTTCAAAAATGACTATTACTCAATCTGATGTGGCTACTTATCAAGTTACAAGGAAAGACGCATACATTATTTCTTGTTGGATCTCGCATTAGATTATGCTTACGCACACAAAATAACTTTTTTGTAAGTGTGAGGCGAGCATTGCACAATCTCAAAGTCCTAGAGACTGCAAATAAGGACATGATTAGAATTTTGGTGTGGGATACTGTTAAATGACACATTAATTATATACTAACAGACACAGACCTACTTTATTTTAGGTTTGCAAGCAAATCTTGCTTGCGAAGAAAAATACTCAGGGTGAGTCCATCTGAAGGTGATAGTGTTGCAGCTTTGCCAGCAGCAGGTTTTTTAGTAAGCAAATGTCAATTATAAGTACGTATGGTAGGCAGCTTCCAGCCTGTAAGTATCAGAGTAAAAATTCAGGTATCTTTATTCCCCAGTAATCACAAGGTGCGAGCTGCTCGGTTTACCGGTGACTGCCTATTTTATTCCAGCCACTTTCTCACTTTCCCCAATCTATGGGTTTGCAAACCATTCTATAAATATACATTGTTTCCATTCAAGAGTCTCTCTCGTCACCCAATAAAAGGCTTAAAATGAATACTTGCTCAGTGAATATAGATGTGACTGAGACTAAAGGATCTTCATGGTTAGCAGCTAGTAGACGAATAAATTTTAAATGGAAGCTTTGGAATAGACCATATTTTAGATTTGCGAACATGAGGAAAACACATGGTTCTTGGGCTAGTAAATAGTTTCCAAAAAGGCTTAAAAGATTTGCTAGGGTGAGAACATAACAACAATTCTAAAATACTTAAATGGAGGTTGGCATTCGTCAAAATAAGTTGATTCTGGTGTATACTATTATAAGGTGTCCAAGTTGAAATTTGACCGATGAGTTGAATCAAATAAATTGCATTTTGTCTGATGCGAATTTATACTTGGAAATAATTTGTCCTTTGCATCAGCTAAGAGTCAATAGTACTACAAAACTATGTACGCAAACTGGGTATGCAGAGTGATTGTCACCTTTAGGCAGACTCACCTTATTGTCTTATATAACACATATGTATAAAAGCCTCATTTGAATTTACTGGGGTAAAGTGGTACGTAGAGGGTGTAGGAAAAATGAGAACTAGGTATATTTCAATGTCGTACAATCACATTTTCCAGCCAATATATATTTTATTGTAACCTGAACATCATTCCTTGTTAATATGTGCACTTACCCTCAAGTCAGTAAAAATTGATATTGAAATTTGTACAGTGAAATCCAGCAAAGTGCAAATGTTATCGTCACATTAGGAGGACAGACTACACTTGAGAAAGCTCTGTTTAAGATGGAAATTATTAAAGAAAAGGCGATTTTCCTTGATTTACACTAAAATGTCCGTTGTTCATGCTTGTATAATATGGAAAAAGGCGATTTAAGGATTACGAAGTTGCACATGCACCCTGTACGTCTCAGGTTGCCTCTCAATCTTCCATACCGTCAAATATGTCGTATTTAAAAAGTGGTCAACATACATACATGTATGAGATAACATATGATGGCATCGGTTTTTATGTCCGTATAATAAATGTAGTTGCAGGAAAAGACATCATTTTATTGCGAATATAGAGAAATTGTACAAAGCTCACTTTTTAAATCATCCTTTTTGTGAAAAATGCGAGCCATAAAATACTGGAGATGAGAAAAATTATATTTGTACAACGCCCGACATACAGTGCAGAGTGAACGAATTGTATGCTACACCTGTTTAGATTGTCTCCCATTTGTATAAATTACAAATTTACGATGATATAAATAATCTTATTAGAGTCTCAGTAGGCTGCTTTCACACTAAAACTTATGTTTTAACGTATAAAATAATAATACCATAATACCGTAGTAATAAGTATGGATCGGTAAGAATCTGGTGATAGTTTGTTGCCTTTGCCCTTATACAAAGGAGTGACAACAGCCGTTTTGAATTAAATAGGTAGTTGAATAGTCAAATGCATCAGATGATTTTTACCCTGGACTCTCAAGCGTTTTTTACCCTGGACTTTCCAGTGTTTTTTACCCTGGATTCTCCAGTGTTTTTTACCCTGGACTTTCAAGTGTTTTTTACCCTGGACTCTCCAGTGTTGGATGCTAGTACGTTGTAGAACGTTTCAGCAAAAGTTAACCTTGACAGCGGACACTGACAGTTGTCCAGCGTAATGTCGTTTTGGGTATGTCCTGGATAGACTCCTTTCACATGCTGCAAGAAGCATACAAATCTTCTGCAGGCGTGAACAGAGTTATCGGGAATCTCATCCAACATATTTCTGAGGTACAAATACTGTCCCAAACACGACGGAATCCTGTCCGGGTTTCTGCATGTATGGAAGTGACTCTTCAAGTCTCGCCATGAACGTTCCAACTTGCTTGTATGAACTTGACCCCGTACGCCTATTCCTGGAATGTTTTGTCCTCGCAGTGCGGGATCTGCGTTTCGAATTAACAACGGTCTTCTGCGTACAAATTCCTGGGAATGGTTGACAGATGCATGACCACTAAAACCTAATATCTAACAATTGATGTATGTGCGGTGTTGATCTGTCATTATGAAACCATCCTGCGAAATGTGCTGCTGCGTGAGGGGCCAACGGGTAGCTCGAGTTTTATCCGGAATTTGTACAGCGAATCGTTTTCCAGTCTATCTACTGATTTCTCCAAAAATCCACATAGCCCTTCGTAGTTGTCGTCCCCTATGATATTTTTGGGTGAATAAATGAGACTCGTCAATTTCAACTACATCTCCGGGTCTTCCCATAGTCTCTTCATCATGTTCGTGGGTAATTTGGCAAACCTCTCTCATCAATGAGTAAAACTCTACAGCAGTTTGTTTTGCTACTTCCGCGTGAAGTACAACTTGCATAACCTTAACTCGACACTTCTGAGTTTAACTCAATCCAATCAAATTTCAAAAATTTGTTGAAACTAGACGTCCATTGCTGGAGATACTGGTAACTAGTTTCATAAAATCTTTTAGCGATCTTTACTGTGTCGTTTAATTTGATGAAGCCCGATTCTTGCAAAGAAATTGCTTGTTGCTTGATCTGTCGCTCACCACCGTTTCGAATTGAAAAGGAACACAAGCACAAGGTACAAAAAACGTCGGTTTTACTTTTCTGAGGTTCTAAATACACGTGTTTGTTCTTTAACTCCGAATTAAAAAGACAATTGCCACCCATTTTGCCGAGATTTGGAACTATCCGTCGGGATTCAAAAATCTCTCTTGCTCAAATATGACTAATTTCAAAGAATGTGCCAAGGTCAGGATAATGAACAACGCCATAATACGTTTAATTGTTGTCATTGTTTTTCAGTAATGTACAACAATCATGGAGCAAGGATGACTGATGCTAAAATATCAACTTGTTATCTAATTACACGAGATATCATCACGTAAAAGTGGCGTGTTTAAAATATACGAGCATATACAACTTAGAGCTAGATATATGTATACGAGTCGTATATTATTTAAATTCATATACGCCTTAAAGTTGAAATATACGGTATTCGTATAAAATATATGGCATCTGGACAGCTTAACAATAAGAAAAAAGCACAAAACGACAAAGCAAAGTCTCGCACCTGCTTAGCACCTGTATACCTGTATTATTACCATTTATCATATATAATCTATGATGTTTAAATAATTAAATACCATTAGCTATGAACAATTAAATGGTGCCAAATAATTAAACGGAAGTATATACATTCATCAAACGCATGTAATGTAAATAACTATGTAATATGCAAAAATTAAAAATACCTACCTACCCAACGTAGGTTTGTCGGTGAAAATCCCAAAAACAATCAAGGATTTTCGTGCTTTTGTCGTTCCTATTTATTCGGTTTGTTTTACAAATCCCAACAATCGAACAAATGACAACACTACTAACTCCCGAATCCACAGTCAAATATAACGAGTTCGGAATTATTTTAGTTTGTGAGAATGTTTAAAAACAATTAGTAAAAGCACTTCGGAAAATTCGTAGGTAGAACGTACTAGCCGTCCGCATGCTATAAAATAGAAAATCTGATTTTCAATTAATACAGAATAAAAAAGCCATGCAGCAGACGAAAAGAAATTGAGAGGGAAAGTGACTTTTTTGTATTCCTTTGTTTTTTTAAAGTTTTAAAACGTTATGAGTTATGCTTATACAAGTAAAAGCGTAAATGAATCGTATTATTGATATAAAAATCACTTTTTTATGCAAATTTTTCTTTGGGAAACCGACACCTCAACAATGGACGACTTCTTGGTTGACCAATTCTAGTCTTCCGTCTCTATTTGAGAGTAGAAACTTGTTTCGTATGCATGGAAATGCATGGAAAAATGACAACATCGAGACCTAGACGACTTTTGGAAGTCTAATTCCTTTATTATTAAATAATTGTTGAGATTGAGACTCTCAACCTCTCAATTTGAGAGGTTGCGAATTGCAATGCTTGCAAGGGAGAAATTAGCATAAAGTGATTCACAACAGACGAAGGACTTGACTTTATTATTGTGTGACATTGTCCAACTTTTATGTTCAGTTAAAGTAGTTAGTTAAAACTAGTTCCGAGATCTCATTTCTTTATTTGGTTTATTAAAATATTTTGCTTGCTTCTTGGATGTGACATTTTGCTATAAGCTGAACTTTACTACACATTTTGCAGTTCCTGTGCGCAAAAATGTGGGGACCGAAGCGGAAACAGGTGGATTATTTGGTCGATAAAAATAACAAACGCATTTTTGAAGATGAACCAGCTGAAAAATGCCGAGGAATTGCCGCCCAGCTGGACTTGAACTTGAAGTAAAAACATGAGCTTTTTTATGAGACTTTTATCGTTTTGTTGGGCAAAATAAAAAGATGCGTAAGTTAAAACATGAGGAACGTTATATATGCTAGTTAATTGGCAAATACTTTTTATGTTATGACTTGACTAATTCTATATGGAAGGAATATCTTCGTTCATCCCGTGAGAAATGGACTGTAGGTGCCGGTATTTGGCACCAAATTCTCAGTGCTTCTAGAGGTAGTTTGAAACCGGTTCCCATTGTCGCCTCCTTGAATCAAACCCAATTCTTCGCCGTCTTTGATGAGGATGATGTTGATTTTAAGATTTAAGTGGACAACCGGACTTGCAAGACGAGAGATGTCGTTTGGGAAGTTGAGGTTCACCGAAGTTCCGATATATTCCTGACTCATTCGGAGAAAAGAAGTACGTTGAAGACTTTGGATTCAATTGGGAAGAAGTTTCACTTTGTAAAACAATCTGGAAATGATGGTCAGTTGGCTGCAGGGATGTTTTCGGCGAAGCACGGCTTGGATATGGCGGAGTCATCGGTTGCCATCAGTCAAATAAAATTTCCATATGAGCTTTACTGAAGAAATTCCAATTTCATTCCAATTGTTCTTAAAGAACGTGAAGGGAAAGACACGTACTTTGGAAGTGATAGAGAAATTCTCAGTTTACAAGGTGAAAGAAATGATAGGAAGGAAGGAAGGCATTTTGCCAGATGAGCAGAGACTAATATACTCGGGAAAGCAATTGGCGAACGATAGGACTTTGTTGGATTACGGTATCGGGCATGAGGCTACTTTACATCTTGTTTTTAAACTTCGGGGAGGTGGCTCTGATCCCCCACGAAATAAGAGCGCTGATAACATTGGAGAAAGAGGAGCTGTCGTTTTTGGAGCACGATCCGCACAGGGAAGTCGAACCGGCTTTGCACAGACTGATGAGGACATCCTTGTTCATGACTTTGTGTTGGAACTTCGATTCAAGTCGAACTATGACATTGCGTACTAACATGCCACTCTCGGTATCTCGAATCTGATGTAAGCCTTTTTCTACGTTTGTTTTAATTTTATTTAACTTTTTGTACACGTTTGATTTAATGTTTGATTCGCTATTCATACTCCCGAATAGCGAAAATTGCTTCAGCTGTTGACCCCACACGTTAAGCGGTTTGTTTTGTTAGGCATTCGAGACTGCGGATCATAATCTTAAATAATATTGCAATTTGATCTCTGTCTGGTGGAATCCAGGATATGCTTTGTTTAATAGTGCAAAAGTTACAATAACATACGAATATGACCACGTACTTCGTTATATACAGGGGCTAAAGGACAATTAGAAAGTCGTATTTCTGCATTTGAAATAAACAGGACAAATTCTTCATCTGAGAAGAATGCACCATAGAACAAAAATATTATCAGATACCATCAGACTTTCGAAAAGGATATTTTCAATTTACCGGGCTTAACGGCATTGATTCCAAATAATCTATTAGTTGTAATTGTAAGTATTAAGTATCACAGAAAAAGGCTGCTGAAATGGAAAATTGATAGGAGCGAATACTTTAATATATGTATGTGCAATTGTACATATGTTGTATATTGTATTCAAGAAATTAGTTAATTGCTTATTCAGCGATACAGAAAAAATTAAAATACGATAATCTACTCCATAGTACAACGGACGCAAGCTTTTTGCACATTAGACGAAATAGACTTTTTAACAAGTTCCAAATATTCATAGTTAAATATTTAAACGTAGTTTTTCAACGTACAATTTAAAAAAATTGTCATATGTGTATAAGGTGTAAATATGCAAATACATTATGATCGAACATTTAGAAATCATAATCTGGCACCATAGTTCCTTCTAGAAACGAGAAACTCTCCGATTCGGTGATGGACGTTATGAGATGTTGTATGTTCATCGTTTTCTTCCGGTTTGAGTGTGTTATCTTGGAAGCCTCTTGCGCCAAAGCCGCAATAAATAATTCCTAAAACAAATCACAAGTCAATAAGCATTCGCTAGGGAATGATTATGCTCATTGTTACCCATCTGTTTAAAATGCCGTTTAGTGATGCATACGAAAAATACAGGAAAAAACTCCAGAAACTCACGGTAGCATGTCCTACGAGGAAAACTGACTCCTTGCTCATAATTCTTACAGTATCATCTTCTCCTAAAGCAGCCTTCATTATTTTTTTGACTCTGGTAGTAGGAAACTGTGTGCGACTACGAATAGACTCTTCGTTCTCATCTTCAACTTCCTCTTCTTCATCATCCTCGTTTTGAGTTTCAACTGTGTTGGTTTCAAATGTCTCACCGTTTTCATTCTGCTCCAGAATCTCATCCTCATCCATCGGTGTATCTTCAGTTGTTGATGTATTATCTGTATCGGATTTATGTCAGCACATTCACTTTCAAACGGGCACCAATAGCCAATACGCTGTGACTAGTAACACTAGTGACAGTCTCGCCAAAATTTTTAAAATTATACATAATTAATAATTCTACATAACCATGTTACCATCTGGAATAACTTCTGTGGGCAACTCCGCAATGCTTAATTCCAGTCGTTTCTCTACTTCCTTAAGAATACTGGTTTCGTTTTCGTCAATAGCTAAGGTCAGCAGCAATTTCTAAAAGAGAAAAAATGCAGTTAATTGTGGTCACTTAGTTCAATACGGTCATTAGATATTGGTTAAATTATTACTGTATGTGTATGTATGTATTTATTACAGTTTTACAGTACAGTCAGTTATACATACATTCAACAATAATTGTCACTTCTCACACGTTACAATACACTGGCTACGTTGGTAAATTCAGTTTTTGTCTAGATTTCTACAGCAATTTCTGGACTAGATCAGTGATTACGTTTAACATATGGGTTACTGGAACGTTCTAATCTAGATACTAGATTCTTAAATGGATACTGTATTTAGCAACGCGCCCACATATCTCACTTTCACATTATTCGTATTTAGGACGTATCACGTTTTTATCATATTAACGATGCGCTACAATGACGATTTTGTACAGTAAAGCAGTGGCAGTTGGCAGTACCACTTAATTTAATTCTTCATGCCGTCTTCATACACTTGAGTGTGTACTATGATTTAGTACTGAAGTATTTACATACCCCGGAATCCGATTTAGCAGCACGAGCTAAAATTCTGAGATAAGAATCGACATCTTCCGGTGAATCATAATTTAGAACAATGTTGACACTCTCCGGTATATTATTACGGCTACCAAACAGAGCTGTGGAGACCAGGATAACATTTTCTGAATCAAGAAACTGTTGAAAAAGTCGCTTTTGATCTTCTTCATTCATTTCATGGTGAACCGTAATGGAAGTAGAAGTAACATCCTTTTCTTTCAAAATCTGTGCAACAGTATCACATTTCTCCGGCTCCCGGACCAGTAAAATTAACTGTCAAATACAATCACAAAACTTTAGTTTGCGAACACCAATTGTATTTTTAAAAAACCCAAATCTCAAGCAAAATGAAAAATACTAATATAAAAACTATATTTATTATGTATGTTGCAACCTGATTAAAACTCATATCGCGCAAAAGCTCCAACAATTTGGACTTTTTCTCCGATTCAGCCACTGTGACGTGATATTGAAGGACCCCATCATAGTTCATTTGAGTGTCATCGTCACTTGTACGATCGTCCACCTCCATAGTCTTGATTATCGTCAAATTCAAGCTTCACCACCTGCAATAACAAATTACATACATATATGATATCAATTGTTCAACTAAATTATTTTTCAAAACTTTAGCCCCTCATATTACATTGTTTGTATTTTGTATCAAACATAAAACGACACAACCAGTTAACAATCTGCAACAAAAAAAAAAGATTACGATTTGACAATAAATAAGCAATTAATAGGGCATGATCAAGTTACATGATCAAGTTTTTACAGTGACACCAGAGACAAATGAAAAACTGATAAACTATATGAAAAGAAATGCGAAACTTAAAAAACCCACGTCAATTGAATAATTGTTCAGAAAGAATATTGGTCTTCAAAGACAAAAACAAGACGCAATTTTCAAAACAGTATCACAAAAAATTTCAAAAGTTAAAACCAAACACACTTTGCGATTTGTCTTGGTCTCTTAATGTCTGTATTTTTCTAAAAAAGAAAAAACAATTCCGCTTCATCCGTACAATTCTTTTATTATTTATGGAAGTCGAATGTGTTTTCCCGCCCGAATGTTCAAAATATTCGCGGCTGGCACGGAACTGGAAAACTAAAAAAAAAAGGTTCGACAATAAAAGACAAAGGAAAAGACAAGGAACAACGACGGAAAATATATACGGCAAATGACAGTATTTACTACAATTAAAAAAACGCTTCGCATTTTGCATGCTAAGTATTTTGATATTTCATTCAGCCTTGGAAGATTGACTTTTAGTTACGCTTTTGTCGTCATTTTAAATTTTTAATTGATAATGTAGTCATAATTATCGTTTTAAGGTAGTAGAAGTAGAAAACGAGAAAAGAAAGTGAAGGGAAAAACAATGTGAAGTAGTTACTCTTGTTCATTCAGCGCGCGAACATGAATTAAAATTTAAAAGGTACGGCAAAAAATTAAAAATAAAAAAAACAAAAAAAAAACGAAAACGAAACAAGACGAGAGTTAGAGAAATACAGATGATAAAAAAAAGACTAAAAAAATAGGCAACAACAGCCCTAGTTAACAGTTAAACATAAACAGATAAACAGTTCTTTACTTTTCTTGTTTTTATTATTATTTTCACTTTAACATCGATTGTCATATTTCCTCGTTCAATCTCCTGACATGTCTATTTCTATTAGATTAAGTAGGTAATCTGACATATAGGTCACCTTCTCACCTTTGTTTTGAATATTCAATTGTTAGCCTCGCTGTTAAGATAGTTTCCCTTCCCAAAATTAAGGACGATGGATCTCTCAAAGAAGTGCCTCGTTTGCTTTGTGGAAGAGGAAGAATCCAACTTGACCTCGTTGGACAACAATGACCCATGTTCCTGTTTGTTCCAGTCTTTAAGTCATTACATGGATTGGGAGCCGTCCAAGCACCCGGACGAAGAGGCGGATTTGTTCCCGATTTTCTTTTGTGACACCTGTTTTACCCGACTCAAGCTGCTGGATGAGCTCCATGGAAAGGTGGAGGGCCTTCTCCAGCAAATCCAATGCATTTCCTTGTGGATGACCGCCAAGATTGTGGAGACTTGTCCGGGTCATGATCCAAACATAACGTGTGAACCTGCTACCTTGGCCGGGAGCGGTACAGCATACTTTCGACAACTTACTCTCAATAGTGGGTGATTGTTAAACTGATATTTAAACATTTAGAATACGTATATACATTTAATAATGTTATATTGTTGTAATATTTGATTATTGCTTTAATGCAGAGTACATTGCTAAGGTTCGCCTTTCCCCGAAAGACTGTGAATTATGGATGAACCGAACAAAATCTCCTTCCGTTAAGAAAAAGGGAGGAAGAAAACAGAAAATTGAAGTTTTAAAGGTGCAAGAAATTTTTCCTTCTGAAGTGGATTCACATGTTCCTTCTCCTCCCGTGAAGAAAAAGAGAGGAAGGAAAAAGAAAGTCGATGTCTTTGACACTGAGGAATATGTAGACATTTTAAAGAACTTTACTCCGGCAGAAGAGGATTCTGCCGTTAAGCTTCTTCCCTTTAAGAAAAAGAGAAGGAGGAGAAAGAAAGTTGATGTCTCTGATACTGACGAGGAAGAAGATACGTTTGAAGTCTTTTTTCCGCCGGAGGATTCCAATGTTGATGTACAAGAGGTTAAGTTCAGGCCCAATTGTTCACCAGATTTGCCTCTTGACGGACCGTTTGAGAAGCCCGATGAAAGGATAGGCCCCGTTTCGGAAGAAAATTCTTTACTGTTTGTGGATGATATTGTTTTCCATATGGATGGACCTTCTTCTACCCCAAGCTACGACGGAATCAAGCATGAAACAACACTTTCCAGCTCGAATTTGGTAGGAACAAATGTTGCAATACCGGATCCGTTAATCGCCCCGGATGCATCTACAAGTAATGGTCAAGTGGTCCAAGCGGGCGGAATGGAAGTAGGACATTTTGCCACATCAGAGTACAATGACAGAATTAAACAAGTTGGAGATGCGATATTCTCGTTTGATGACAAGCGCTTCTTCTCACTGGTTGACAACCATGAATGGCGGTGCTGCCAATGTTCTCACAAAACCTTGTACAAGAAAGCAATATTGCAACACTTTGTGTATTCCGGAGTCAAGAAAATGTGTTACGGTAAAGATACATTCAATTACGATTATATGATTTCCTTATCAAATATTATTAAGAAGAATATTCTTCCCGCACTCACAGGAAAACCTTCGAAAGACATGGTGAGAAAATGCAAGTACAAATACATGCTCTACGATCTACTCCAGAACGGACAGTTTGAATGTAGAGTATGTCCCTATAAAGGACGATCTCACAAGGATATGAAGACACATTACGATCAGAAGCATCCAAAACGTAAGTCACTGTCGTAATTGTTCGCTTTTGGTTCTTTCTTGTGAACTTGTGACGATGGTATATTTAATCAAAGTTAACAAATGATTAATCAGGACCTGTCCAGTCGACTCCGAAGTCAATAAAACAAGTCGGTCCCACCACCTTCCTGCTCAGGAACAAGGTGTCACTTGAGTCTTTGGAAGACGGAAGGTTTCAGTGTGGATTGTGCCTAGAAAGTTTTCCGTCCAGGAATACCGCACAAGTACATGCTGAGAAAGTGCATAGTAAGGTTTTTTGTTGTTGATCTACTGCATTCTTGCACTTGACACTTAGTACAACGTCACAAAAAATAACTGCTTAATTTGTAAAATGTACACGCTTAATGGTAATTAGTAAATTACTCATCACATTTTTTATATAGTACCCAAAAAAACCAGAAAAGTCGGGGGCAAATACATTGTCGACAATTGTAGCTTCGAATTCGTACACAGCCAGTACCAATGTGGACAATGCAGCTATGTCTGCACAACGTACCCAAGTATTTTAAGCCATGTAAAAGTCATTCATTCACGTAAGTAATGCTATGATAATGCCTTTTCCAAAATAAGATCCATAAATAATCATCAGTCAGAAATGGCAAAAGGCTGATATATCAAAAAACAATTGATTTTGCAGAAACGCGGAAACAAGTATGCGAGATTTGTGGAAGTTCATACAAAAGCGTAAGATGTCTGCGAGAGCATCAACGTCAAGTTCACCTAAAAAGTCAGCATCTGAAATGTCACTTGTGTGATAAAGCCTTCTCAACCACAAGGGGATTCAACAAGCACAAACGGGGTGTTCATGGAAAAAAGGAATTAGTATGTGAGACGTGCGGCGCAGCCTTTACCATCCCGCAACGTTTGAGAGCCCATTTAAAAACTCACAAAAAGGTGATCTGTGATATTTGCGGAATGGAGACGACAGAGAAGTACTTCAAGTTTCATATGGATTCGCACAGCGATAAAGTATTTGAGTGTCCCGTTTGCAAAAAGACTTTTAAGACATCTTTAAATTTTTACCACCACCGGCGGAAGTGCTACAATTCCTATGCATGTGATATTTGTGGAGAGGCATTTGCCCAACTCAAGTTCTTGGAAGGTCACAAAAAGCAAGTGCATGAAGCGACATTACAAAACACACAAGTTGACCCTCCGCCTTTAGATTCCACAGTATGTATTCCCAAATAATTAATTATAAATTTTGTATTGTTATCCAGTTGACGTACCTCTGGGAGAAATGAATATATGTGGTTGCTTTGTTTCTAAAATTGTATGAAAATAAAACTGGCGAAATCAGTGGACATAGTTTATAGTTTTATAATAGTTATTAAAGAAGTATAATAAAGCTTGAAACATAAAAGAATTGCTTGCGTTTCATTTGTGCCGAACGGTTAAATTGACACATTGACTGATATATTTGTAAATTGTAAAAGTCTCAAGTTTCGCCTGCGAAATTTTCTACCAGTTTCTTTTCTACAGTTGCTCCCGCACGAATTCGTTCGGTACAAAATCATATTCTCTCCTTTCCTGCCACCTATTTTATACTACCATAATCCATAATTTACCCTTAACGATAAATTTTCATGTCATTTCAGTCATTTTAGTTTCGATTAAACTTTGAGAGAAATAATTATTACATCATTACAAGTAGGGCTAGTTTGAATTACCTGTAGAGTGAATTTGATCCTCCACAAATTCGTGATTGTTCCGGAGCAAATGGTAATAATGTGAACAATATGAACAAAGGCAAAATTAATTTCTGCCGTCAGATAAATAAGACAAAACATGTTTTTGTACGCTTCGTCTTACGCTCGTTTTCATGGTCATGGGAAAGGTCACGGTTATGTATAACATCCTGTGTGGGTAATTACAGTCCATACCGAAGCAACCATCGAGTTACGTTGTTATGCATAGGTATGTACATAATCAGTTTCCGAAGGTACGGACAAGACAGCAACCGGACAAAAAGTTTCCAGATGAAGTCAATAACATTGTTCTTGGAAAGGAACACCTTGGTAATTCCCGACGCTTGGAAGCTAAAAAAAACCGACCTGATGGCATTCTGTTTATACAGGAAACTTTTTGCAGTCTAACAATAAGACCAAGTTGAAATAATTGAAAATAAAAAATCAGATAATGCAAATGATTCCGCCCATGATGCATCTGTAGAATGGACAACTTTGAATTGACGTAATACACACAATAATCTCCCGTACATATACCTATATAAAATTAACCAGCGGTATATAAATATATATTAAAGGGAAACCAGATATTGCAGGTACAATCAGTGTCTAAGCTTTTTTGTTGGGTTGAAATCATGGTTGGAATTGGAAATGGCTTCTTTCAAAAAAACTCACTCTTATTTGAATGCGTTTTGCCTTCAGAATAAAAACCAGTATTTTTTTCTATAGCAAAATCAAATGGCAATAAAAAAGTACCTCAGTGCAAATTTTGTGTGCATGCATTGATAATTAGTTGAGGAATTTGCACGGACAAAGGTATAGGTATAAAGCAGCTTCCAGTGGACTTCCCCCCACCTAACCATCCTATTTATTAGGTCGTTTGCAATCACCTGTCCTGTAAAGTATACCAGTGTACTATGAGTGTATTA
Source organism: Disparrhopalites patrizii (assembly GCA_034698585.1). Lineage (NCBI taxonomy): Eukaryota > Metazoa > Arthropoda > Collembola > Symphypleona > Sminthuridae > Disparrhopalites > Disparrhopalites patrizii. The sequence goes on along the minus strand of JAQGBT010000610.1, from coordinate 22,950 downwards.
GTTTGTTTGTTCATCCTCCACGATGAATAACAACAATAGGACGAAGTAAACAAGAGTCAACGAGCAGAGGAAGGGGTATAAACTTGTTTTCCTTGACGGCTTTGCCTATATAGCAGCTCAATATAGCCGGTTGCAAGCTTAATAAAACAAAGGCTCCGGCAAATAATTGCATACAAAAATGCCTTTGTGTTCATTTGCTTTTGCAAAAAAAAAAAAAAGAAACTACCATTGCTTTGTATTTTTATATTCAGTTTGGAATGCCTCCAGTACGTTTTATATCAGTTATGAGTTAACAAGAAGCCTTCCATGAGAAGAAAAAGTTGTGTTAAAAATAAACATCATGATTGATTTCATTGATAATAATGTTAGCGCAATAATAACCCCGGTATTGTTGCTTGCCTTCTCCCTCGTCCTCTTCTGGCTGTCATTCCTCTGTGAATCCAGATCGTGGAAATTTGTCCGAAGCATTCCGGGCCCTCCGCTGATTCCACTTTTTGGAAATGCACTCACTTTCTGGAATCCCGAAGGTAAGTCTTTTTTAGGGAGTCAATTTTTACAATTCGTAGTAGAGATTTTTTCGGTAGTATTTTTTGAAACTTTTGTTGTTTTAATTAATTTGGCTTTTTCTATAGAAATTTTGGTAAAAGTGGCTCCTTGGGGAGACTGGTATGGCGACCGATTCCGAGTGGTGCTGGGGAATTACCTCTTCCTGTTCATTCGTCACCCCGATGATGTTGAGGTAATCATAGGAAAATAGACATTTTTCTGTACGATAAGAAAGTCTACTCAATAAAGCACGGAAACCATTTTTGATATATTATTTTTGCAGAAATTTCTGAGTTCTAGCACACTAATTGACAAATCTTGGGTCTATGACTTCGGCTTCATCTGGGTGGGTCAAGGCCTGGCTACAAGTTCCGGTGAGAATTAGATTGAATAAACGAGTTATAAAAATCAACATCACTTTAAAAAAATGAATGAGTAAAATTAAAACTGTACAGGGACAAAATGGCAAATTCATCGCAAGCTTCTGGAGCCTGCATTTCGTTACAAGATCCTGGATAAATTCCAAAAGGTGATGAACGACCAGGCCAGTATCTTGGTGGACATTATCAAAGAGAAGGTGGCTGATGGCCAAGTGATTGAAATTAATCCTCTTTTTGCGAGATTTACTCTTGATTGCATTTGTGGTGAGCACTGAAAGAGGGATCAGCAATTGCCATATATTTTTTAGTTTTTTCATGCAAATCATAATTCAAAATTGACCCGTTTGTATTCGCAGAAACATCCATGGGGAAGAAATTAAATTGTCAGCGGGAAAACCATCCTTTCACCACTGCAACAATCAAGTAAGTGTCCGATGTAAACATCTAATTTCTTGCAAAAGTCTGAATTGAGTTGTACAGTAAGTATGCTTGAATACAATTGAATTTAACTATGAGTGGCGTATTAAAATATTCCACTAAATGCTGTAGATACATCTTAAATCTGAATCAAATATCTCACAGGATACCATCAAATAGGAATGCATGTCAGTGTGACAATAAAATTTGTGCAACGTATTTATTAATTTCCGTCATAATGAATTTCCAGAGAATCTGGCTACCTCACACGCCGCCTTATGAACCCGTTGCTACACCCGGATTTTATCTACAATATTTCACCTCTCGGCCGGGAGGAAATGAAAAACCGGAAGGTTATCCATGATTTCGTTGACAAGGTGGGTGGAATTTATTTGATATATTATTTGTGTATCTTTTTTTCTGTTGCTGCTCGAGAAACGAAATTATTAAATCTTACCTTATGCGCAAGTAATTTTTACTATTTGCAGGTAATCCTGGAGCGGCAAGCGGAGACGAAAAAAATGATGGAAGATGAAGGCAAAACTTATGAGGCCAGCGACGACAATGATAATGTTTATTGGTCAGAAAAAAGTAATTTTCAGCTAACACATTTTCTGTTAACGAGTTTTCATCTACGAGTTTTAAATGAGCCGAAAATTGTGTGCATGCTGTTCATTTTCTAAATTTTTTTTTTGATATTTGACATTCCTATACATGAAAAACAAATTTTATTTATACAGAGGATTTTGCCTTCTTGGATTTACTCCTGCATTTGCGCAGTAATGGCGACTTGACCCAAGAAGAAGTTCGGGAAGAAACCAATACTTTGATGTTTGCTGTAAGTTCACTATAGTTGGGCTTGTTCTTCTTTTTATCCTTTTAAAACGCAGAAACAATTTATTTGCCGATTTTTAATGAAGCAAAGGGGATTGTGCTATTTCCAGGGTTACGATTCCACTGGAGCTTCCATGTGTTGGACCGTTTTTCTATTGGGGACGCACTTAGACCATCAAGTAAAGATTTTATTTCCGTATGCTATGTATTTACATACTAAATTTAATATAGGGTTCCTTATCGGTTGCTTTATTTCCATTTCGAACTTGAAATCATACCTAAAGGATTTTCAAGTCGATGTTTGTACTTTAAAATCTGCGGATCTATCAGGACTTTGCATGCGATTCGACGTTCCTTAATGTGCAAATGTTCTGTGTGTCTTCAGAACTTATGCAGTTACATACACATACAGTGGAGTCTCTCTATAACAAGTCTCTTTATAACAACATTTCTCTGTAGCAACATTTTTTTTCCAGCCCCACGCACATGTAAGGTATATATTTAATATTCTATATAACAACTTTTCTCTGTAACAATATTTTTCGCCCTTCCCTTCAGAGTTGTTATATAGAGACTCCACTGTATGTTTTAGAAGTTTTGTTACACGTAAAAATATACATACATTTCTGTATGTGCCTGACAGGCACTTGTTCTGGAGGAGCTAGACTCGGTTTTTGGGAATGACCGCAACCGGCCTGTAACTTCGGCGGATTTGGCTAATCTCAAATATCTGGAATATTGCATCAAAGAGTCCCTCAGAATCTACCCCAGCGCGCCCATGATTGCGCGGAGGCTGAGAGAAGATTTTCAGCTAGGTATGAGCTTACCGCAAATATAATTGTACGTAGTGGGGTGGTTTTTAATATATTCACGATTCTGGGATATTATTAATAGTAGTAGTTTTGCATATGTATATATCTAAGATATATGTGTATTTATGTATATATTATGGGTATAAAGTAACGCTTAATATTGTGGTCACTTTTTTGCGACGTTTTTTTTTCAATTTTTTTCTTCAGAATTTATAATTATGAAAAAAATGTTACTGTAAGTAATTACAGACTGAAAACCTTTGAACATTGTTTGATTTTACAATTAAATGAATTTCCTGGCCTTAATAATGAATAATGTGGGCAAGCACTAGTCTTCTTAATTTTGCTCTCGTTTCTTTCATTACGCGTAGTTCTTGAATAAATTGGTGGATGGCCAGAATTACCCAGTTGGCCACAATTACGTACAAGCTTCACCTAATATATGAATTGTTGGGGAAAAAATTGTGAAATTATGAATTATCAGACGAGAAGACGGTCGTTCCGGCCGGGGTGGATATACTCCTCAGCCCTTTTTTCACCCATCGTCACCCCCAATTCTTCCCCAACCCCGAAGAATTCCAGCCTTCCCGGCATTTCCCGGAGAATGTGAAGGAGAGACATCCATATGCTTACATACCATTTTCAGCAGGGCCAAGGAATTGCGTCGGTACGCCATCAATATATTTAACAGATTACACGTTATATGTATTCAAAATGCGGATTCCGTATATATAAGATTATTCAATTCAAGAACTATATATATATATGCCTTCTAAACCCGGACTTTTATTGCTTCCCATATGCAACCACAGGCTATCGTTTAGCATTGACTGAGATCAAACTCGGACTCGCCCACGTCTTCCGAAATTTCCAGGTGAGTGTCCTTCAACCTGAGACGGTTGCCCCATATCCTGATTTCATCCTTCGGTCCAAGAACAATATTCGTTGCATGTTTGAGCCACGAGGACAGTCATCCTGAGGTCTCCAGATGGGCAGATGTTTTGATATGGGGAGGACAAAATTGCAAATATTATTTGTTAGTTACATTTTATATTACTTAAACATCCTTTGCCTTTATGAGTTTTCCTCGCCACTCAGCATTTTTTGTACAATAAAACACATGCTAAAAATGGTACTTTATGTTTATGACTTCAAATGAGCGTGAAAATAGATTAAAAGAAGAGATTTGGCATATTACTTCGAGCTGCCGTTCATTCCAATATATATGTACCTATACATATGAATACTATGCATTGTACATTTTTACAGGCATGTTCAGTTAAACTTAAAATATTTGATGGCTGTGAACGCAAGACGTATAGTTTAATATAGGAAGGACTTTTTATTTTTCGTATCTCTTGAATATCATCTTAAGCATGAAGGGTCGTAATTTGTACTGATGCCATTTGAAATTCCTGTTGATATTTAATGACACTGTAATCCGGAGTGGGCGTGTCGTAGGTGATCACAAAAGGATCCCTGGGATCCTTGGGCCGGAACTCCTCCACTTTGAGACTCGTTTGGGAGTCACTTAATTTCCTCAAATGGCTAAAGTACTGATGAATAATGTACAAAATGTAGCACCGGACGGACGTGCCCACCAAAACGATGGTGAGGAGTAGGAGTCCGCCCGCGGGGAAGACATTGACGAAGCAGATGAGGGTGATGATCCACAGTATGATGTCCAAGACGAACAGGACCCATAAGATTCGACCGTGGTATGTCTGGACAAGCAAAAAAAACAATTTCAAGTCTTATACATATTTTTTATCCCAGGTTTATGCTTTCCGTCTAGAAATTATGCTTTTTTGGGCATTTATTCATACTTTTTAAGAAAATATGGAGATTTATAATATAATGATCAAATTAGGGCTCAAAAACTAACCAAGAAAATATGAGCCCAATATCTATAAATTATTGTAATAAGTACAGTGCTTTTTCTTGTGCAGACATTAAATATGTATTTTGCAGAACTTTAAAATTTATCCGTTTTTTCATTTTTGCTCTTTTTCGAATAGTGATTTTTATTATCCACTAAATTAATATATAGATACATATATAGGTAGGTGTAGATTTAAACTTTTAAAAAAGCATTAAACTTCGTTAAATTAAAACAAAATCTTCTTTGGGTTTAAAAAAATTTAAACCTTTTGAAAATAAAACTGTTTAATTTTAAAAAGTTTAACTTTTAATTTTCAAACGGTTAACTAACCTACTTAAAACTTCAAAAAGAGCGTTTAATGCTATGTTTTTGCTTGAAAATCGGTCTTTGCGTCCACAGCTAACTTATAACAGCATAAACTGGTCTAAAACGAAGAACATATTTCCGATGATGTATATTACTTATGTACATGCACTCTTTTTATGCTTTTGCCTGCCCTAGTAATTAGTACACGAAAAGCACAATCTACTACAAATTTTACAGATGGAAAGAACTAGAAATTAAATTAACTATAGAATTACTTTTGTGATCTTACCTTTAAAGACAATTGGAAGAGTATTAAATCGCAAACGATTTGGAGGACGTTAACAACAATTAAAGCTGTGCCCAGAGATACCAGGATTCCAACTAGTAAATAAATAAAGTCAATTCATAAAAAACGTCGTAAGCATTTACACTGATATGTTATGATTATGACTATCGATACTTTAACTAGTGTGTACATCGAAGGACATTAAAAATCTTAAAAGATTAAAGAAGATCTAAAACAGATTAAAACATGAAAAAACGATTAAAAAAGTATTAAAAAAGCATTAAAAAAGATTAAAGAGTACTATTAAATTAGTAGTAAAGTTGGTACAAAGATTGAACTTACACCTGACTTTCTCCATCTCCGCAGCCCTTCTCTCCGCCTGTGTCACGTACAGATAAAGAGGCTTTGAGTACGGCCCAGTCTTCTGCTCCTGCATTGCCCGGGTTAAGATGGTTACCCCAGAGGTCACGTAAAAGGAGGAGGCGAACTTAAAAAAATACAATTATTACAAATTTTAAAGAAAAGTTAGTATAAATTACCGATATGTCACCTATTATAATCGAAATTGTTTACAAAATGACAAGAATTTTTTCTCACAATGCCCACCAACGCACAAAGTCGGACGCATCCCTTCAACGAGAGTCCAAAGGTGAACACAGCCATGCGCCAATCGGCCCCTCGGGGCACATTTGTGTCACATAATATCCCCGAATTTGATTGGCTGCCCTTCCCACCTACCCTGCTTCTATTATTTTCCAGTATTTCTCCGGTTTCTTGTTGTATTTTTCAACAAATATCTACACCTTCTGCTTACTGCAACCCAAAGCCTGTCAACCTCTTCAAAATTTAATTATTTATTTAAAAGCTGTATAGAATTATCTATGTATATTGATTTGAATTTTATTTCTTTACTTTTTTATTGAATTTGATTTATTTACTTTTGTAATTAAATTTTATTTATTTAAAAAATTGTTTAATTACCTGGTATAATTACTAATTGATTATTACTAGTAATCGAAAATAATTACAGCGTTTATCATGTATTAATTATCTGTTTTAGCACTTTTGAAAATTTGAGCCAGTTCATGTGGAACGGACTTAGGATTTCTGGGAAAGAAATTTTTAGCCCCGATTCGGGTCCTTCTCGCAGAATAACTAAAACTATACTGAAGAAAGAACAAACGTCTGGTTGCGCTCCTCAATTAGCAAGAAAGTCCTAGTTTTTGTTTGTTTTTCTGCCCCAATTTCCCCAAGTTGGAGGTGTCAAGTGCAAGTTCGGATCGATCTGACCGGAATTCAGGTTGTTAGTCACTTGTTTTCCTTTTCCTTGTTACATAAAAAAAAATGTTGGACAACAAATCGATGGTGGGCTTTGTAGAAAAGTAATCAATAGGAAATGTGCACAACAAATACACTTGATCACAAACAAATTCGCCCACACTGCCCTTGGTTAGGATGTGTATTCAACTGTCAACAAATGCTTTTTCCGGGACAGTGTTTCCCTTGTATGTCAGCCTTTAAGCTGTTAACAATGTCAACTACTAGGAAAAATGCTTTACACAAGAGGTTTTATGCAACTGCAAGTGTGACTGAGGACTCAAAAAGGTAATTGTCACAGGATTTTATAGGGCGTCCCCGGCTCTGACCGACTGGACTCACCTGCTTTTTCATAGCAGCCACTCAAGTATAGCTGACGAAGGGAAACTTTCAACAAAAGTCGGTATCCTTTGGCTGGTTTAAAAGTCAATAAAGCTCTACTTTCACCTTTCTAGTTCATGTTGGAGAAGTCATACAGAAGTATTACTAACACAGGGACGTACAAAGTCGGGTAGAAACTTGCAAGAAAAACTATTGATCCAGTGTTGACATGCAAGCGGAAATTGTAGTAATAATAGTAAATTTTTTTTGTCTTCATATTTGTATTGAGATTTATAAGCTACACTCAACGGAGGGTCAATTGCATGAGTAATTTGAGGAAAGTATATACTTCTCACTATCGCAAATATGCAATTTTAGTTTGGCATGGTCAAATGCATTACCACGTGCCTTTTTTTACGACGGCCACAAGCCAAAACTCGGGTAAGACAGATTACACATGATCAGATTATTATGCAATATGTCAAGAAACGAGCGACAGACCCAATGACTCACCAGGTTCCTTAGACTTTTGGGGTAAATTTTTTATTTTTTTTATGCAAAAAGTCAATCTTCATGAATTATGTGGACGAGTCAAGCTGCCTCGCGTGTTTGGCTGACATCGACCGGTAAATATAGAAGGCATCGTTTGTCTGCATTTGGCGTGAGGTCGACGAAAATCCTAAAAACTCATATAGCGAAATCTCATATTATTCCAGTATGTATGCATGTACATATGTAAATGTATGTACATAAATATGTGGAAGGGAAACCCATGTTTACTCAGGTCCAAATTAAGTTTTAATTACACATGAGGCAATGGTCTTTTGCAGAAGTTTTCGGGGGCGTATTGAGGAATCTTTTTTATTATTATTTTCTTTCTACGTATGCCTGCCGACTTTTGTCCTAAATGAAGAAAAATAGCCATACGCTAAACTATACCTCATTCGTCTTGTGGTTTTCGAGCAAGCAATAAAGTTGAAAATTCATTATTTAAGATTCTCTATAAGCAATACGTTTTTCCGTCAGATAAAAATTGCGAGAGCAAGTTTTTCTTAGGGTTAGGAGTATGCTTTATACATACGTATACACATATATCAGTATCCACAATTACCTTGCCTGAACTTCCATTTTTGGGACATGAAGTGATTCTTTCAAATTTTTCGTCCTGAAACCTATTTTTAATCCTCGGAAAACAGTCTATAGCTTGTTTCGTATGTAATAGTAATGGGCTGTCGAAGCTCGAGCTGAGTTCATTAAACCAAATTAGGTCAAAAGTCTAATAAATGAAGCATGCAAAATTAACGTATAGTAATAAAACAAAAGAAAATACATAAATGGATTCACATTTCACTGATATATACATCAAATGTTTCTCCAATACAAGTAAAAATCACAGTAAACATACCTATATATATATATATATATATGTATATATATATATGTGCATATATTAATGTATGTAATTGCATATTAATATTTATGTATTTGTTTTATAATAACAATAATTAATAATATTAAAATCCGTTAGAAAGGCATACATTTAAGCATAAATGAACCTGTGCATAAACAATTATTTTTTCCAATTTTTGATTAATTTTTCTAATTTGTAATTAATTTTTCCAATTTGTAATTAATTTTTCCAATTTGTAATTAATTTTTCCAGTTTTTAATTCATTTTTAATTGTTTTTAAGTTATGAAATTGTAGTTATTAACCTATTTACAAATTTTGCAAATAGATTTGCTACAATTAATTGTTTTGTTCATAGTTTATTGTATAATAACAAAAAGCATAGATAAGTTATCTCAGGCATATAGGGTTTTACCCACGGATAACTTGTTTGAAAGCAGAACAACTGAAATACTAGCACAATGAAAGAAGGAAACAACTGAATTATGTAAAAAGGGAAAAGCCGTTTTGGAGGAAAACAATAAAGAATAAATTATTCATCTCCCCAAAAATAGTCAGGAGAATGTCCACGGTGTTGATGGTTGCCATAACCCCAATTAGACCAGCTAGGTATTTGGGGACTCGGAGTTCTCGGAGGAGTCGTTCCACGGGGTCGACTGGGCGAGGGTGACCTTCCTGTGCTGCCACCAAAAGTAATGCCATCACTATTTCTACCCCCTCCTCCTGAATTGTTCCTTGATGGCTGACGACGTCTTCCTCCCTGCTGGGGACTATTTCCATTGGGTCTAGGACGTGTTTGACCTTGCCCATTTGGTCTTCCCTGAGCGCTTTGTGGATTTGTCCCCATTGCTGTAGTCCCACCCGTACCGCTTTGACGAATTGTCGTTCGATTATTGTGGACGATCATGACCTACAAAGCAACCGCAAAAAAACTTAATAAATAATTTTGCTTGCAAAAAATACAGTCGACTCTCACTGTAGGGTAAAGCTGGTAAATGTGGTCAACTGGATAATTGTGGCCACCCACTAATTTATCAAGAAGTGCATATGTACGCATAATGAAACAAAAGAATGTTAAATTAAGAAGACTAGTGCCTGCCCTTATTATTCATTAATAATTATGACCAGAATATTCATTAAATTGTAAAATCAAAACGTTTTTAAAATTTTTCAGGGGCCATTCAAGTATTAACTTAACCTGCTTCAATTCTTTTTTTTATCAGCTTTCCAGAATTATTCAACCAGACTTTCAGGATAACCCTACATATATTAGTCTGTAATTACGTACAGTAATATTTTTTTCATAATTATAATTTTTTGCCATAATTGAATATGGGGGTAGTCACAATTACATGCAAATGGCCGCATTTGTGACTTAGCATATTTTCTTTAAAAATAATAGTATGAAATCGTGCGCAGAAACCGCGGAATCGACCACTTTGATTCCGAGGCTTCGCAAATAATTTTTTAATGCTAATTCAAGAAATTAAATATTATTCTGTCAGTTGGGTAATCTTCAGGCAACGCAACAGGCCTGACAAATTTATGTACTGGTTTAACTAATAGAATAGTTTGTGTAATACTAAGAATGGGGTCCTTGCGCTTCGTCGACATTTGCAATTCCCTTGAATCTTCCCACCAAGTCCTTGGGTGGGACGTATGAATCAAAATCTACTTTCAAAGCTCGTAGAAACGATGGCGGATATTTCGTCAGTCCATGGGTATCTATCTACCTTCGCAACTATCTTGCTTACTGTTTGGAACAGCCCACCGTTGACCAGGTGTCTCTTGGAAATTGGCAGTTTCTGGTATGCTGCATGTAAATTACGGTACACGCTTCAGTTTTGCAGTAACCACATGTCATCTCGTTTTTTTTGTACAAAATTGCGGCACATTTAAGCCAGCAAATATTTGCAGACTGACTGTTCTTGAATAGCATCTTTCATGTCTGGGAGAATAACGCAAAGAGTTCGGCTTGTGTTTTCTTTCCCTCTGTAAAAGAAAAGCAATGGTGTTTCTACCGCTAAGATGTTCGCAGTTATGACCTGGGCAAGGCTGGTGTGCAAATCTGGCCAATTGGTTGAGGCTGTGAATCAATAAGTATTTTGTTTAATTTTTTTTATTTCAGCTGTTGTTTAGCATTAAATTCCAATTATTAATTTTGATCGCATATTTCTAAATCGTAAGGTACCGGTTTATAATTCATACCTTTGATATAAATGAACACGTCCTCAAGATGCTTCCAGTGCAGGCTCTGCTTTTTATTTTGAATAATGTTCAACAATTTGGAATGTGACATCACCCTAATCTTGTTAAACTGCCACGATACTTGGTAGAATTCGTGAATTGTTGTTAGTTTTTCAGCTCGTTTCACTGAAATGGAGTAATGTTTTGAAGCAATCAGCAACAAACATTCGTTGCCTATTCTCTCCTTCAGTGTTTGGATGTGCTCTTGACGTCTTGTCTGTTTAGTTTGCAGTCTAAAAACTAATTTGGATCAACTAATAATTTTTAGAACATTTTTGACAGCCTAAAAGTATGAATAGTTCTATATTTACAATAGTTCCAATAATGTCCTAAATACCTCAGTATAGCCTGAAAGGATAGCATTGGGATACTTCCGAGAAATATTGGAGAGGTACAAATTCGTTCGCGCCTCGATCTTATCGCCAAATCCAGTGACGTAAAGGTTGTCGAAATTAATTGCTCGCAATGGGTAGGAAAAATGTTTAAAAAATTACGGCGTAAGAACCAAAACAGCGGGGATTATTTTCGCGTAATAGTATACGCCACTGATATAATACTTAATGATGCACCACGCTAAATAAACAAACGACATTTGGTTCACATCGTTACAAGAAAATTAAAACTCTAGAAATTTCGGATGTGTATATGAGTGAATATTATTTCTTACACATCAAATACTCAGATATTTGCCGAAAGTCCATATACATATTCGGTAATGCAACATCCTCAACTTTTTTATAATTTTTTGCGAGCACATCCATTTTGGCAGCCAAATTTCCGATGTCGTGTATCACTGGCATCAGCATCTTCCTGGTTCTACGTTGGAAAACTCTGAATGGGATCTTTACGAATATTTCGGGATCCAAGAGGTTGTATTAGACTTGGAAAAAATCCCACGATAATTGTTTTATCTTTTTAAGGATGCTGTAGTTGTATTCGTAATCTTGGAAAGTATCAACATTCTGGTCTAAATGCACCACCAGTTTACCCCGTGCCGCGGCAGAATCTGAAATATGAGTATACACATAGTAAGGATAAAATTGATTGTTTCGCATAGATTATAGAGACGCTGATATAGCAAAAATTGGACAGATGTAGGTAATGTCAGAGTTAGTTCAGTCAGTGTATGTATGGGGAAACCTGCGAGGTTTTTCCTATTGGAGTAACGTAATTCAAACATATGCGTGATACGTAAACCACGATTTTGTACTTGCAGATCATTATTTAGACATTTTGCTGACATTCTAGATTAATAAAAAACTGGTGTGGTTACCGGACATATACTCCGTCATATTTCTGAGTTTTTCGGCTATGGTCCCATTTCCTAAAAGTTTGTCCCGTTCGCTATATCGCAATTTTTTGCTCTCGCCAAATAAACAGCGGCCATGAATTTCACATAGCCTTTGGACATGGTCGTAATTCTTAAAGCATCTATTTTGGTCCCGATGCATTTCGTAAAATATGCCAGTATAGCACGTGACTGTCTCAATATTTTTCAGAAGAACCTTCTGTCGGATGTGTCCTAAGCCAGGTAGCAGGCCGCAACGATAAACTTCGTCTATCTTTCCACCTTTAAAAACAAATTACACAGCATGCTCATTGGCCAGTTCTTCTATTTATGTTTTCTGTCAAATAAATTGAAATACAATGGTTTCTACATTTTTATGCAAACTATGTTTTACCCAAAATTTCTTGGATCTGATATGGGTAAACAACACTACATTGTTTGGAACTACCACATCAAACGCCACGTGCACGCAAATCCTTTCCGTGGACTCCAGCTTCAGGAAAGAAAAATCATCACTGAATGAGTCGAAAGCGACGTTGACCCATATGTTTCAGAATCCATAAACATTTTATTGGGTATTCCCAGTTGTTTGGGTCCACATAAACGTCCATCACGTTTGACAGATTGACCCAATCATCTTCTGAGTAAATCCGGATGATATTATCAGTCAGTACTTGCAAATGCCGTGCGACCGAGCTATCTGTTTTAATTCTCGTTATCATTCGCTGTTGGAGGTCGTTAGTGAAGTCCCTGTAGCTGATCCTCGGACTAAAAAATAAATAATTGTGTAAAATGTGGTGCAGAACGAAGATTAACTTAAATTAACATTAAATTTCTCGCTTGGACAATATACATATATATATATATGAAACTCTACCTCAGTGTATGTACCTTCCCAAATTTGATAAAATTACAGGACTTACCAGTATATCTAAATGAAAATAGTCGCATCGATGTTGCCAGTCGTTATGGAACGCCCGCCTTGATCTAGTCACGTATAGTCCAGTTTTCTTACGTATTCAAAATACGTAAGAAATCAACATACCAATAAATTCCCCATAATTGAATATGGGGGTAGTCACAATTGCATGCAAATGGCCGCATTTGTGACTTTGCATGTTTTCTTTAAAAATCGTAGTATGAAATCGTGCGCAGACATTTAATAACTATATTTTAGGTTATAACTTAAAATGCTATTTAAATATTAAAATCCCTTCTTCAAAATTGCTTTCTTAAACCACAGCTGAAGGAAAAAAATTGAAAAAAACGTTGCAAAAGAAGTAGTCACATTATTAAGCGTTTCCCTAAACAGTAATACCCTATCTTCACATGAAAATACGATTTTATAGCGAGATGCTATTATGGAAAAATGGGTGCAAAATAATAATATTAATTCATCAACACAAATTCCAGGTGTAATCCCGATAATTGAACAAATGATATTAATGTTTACGTAATTTCGCTAAGATGTTGAAGTTTTTTGAAAAAGGAGAAAAATTCTGCTATTATATAGTTGAAAAGTGCTGTTATAGAGAAAAACTTAATGTTGATGGGATATTTGATTCTAGCTTGAATGCGATTATAAAAAGAAAATGCTGTTATAATGAGAAAAATGTGGTTAAGCGAATAAAAATCCGGGCGTTATAGCCGTGAGTTTTTATAGCTTTTATGGCGGTTGTCGTGTTATAAAGGGAGTATTTACATAATATATCATTCGGGGGGATCCCAGTGTGCTGTTATATCGAGAATGCTTTTATAGAGAGTCGACTATATAATGGCATGGACTTATGTAACAATAATATAGAAATATGTACCTGGCGCGTAAACATATTAGATCCAGCCGGAATAAAGCCGTCCAAGTTAGAAACGGGCGTCCGAGTTCCAAGCATCACGGCATTCCTGTCAAAAGGAAAGCCCATGGCTTTTCTGTCCGGATACATTTCATCCAGAAGACCACAAAAGGCCACGGCGTCCTTGCAACCTTGACGCTGTCCCTCCGTCTGATTACGAACCCTTGCCACAGCGTCCTCGGCGGCGTTCGTTATCATCACGAAGAGGTCAAAGAGGATTCCGGAAGGAGCTCCCCGGGGAAGGAGCATGTGTTCGGGCCAACCACAACCGCAAACAGCATCCGTACCGTTAATGTCCTCCGCCCTCTGCGGTAAATTTTCAAGATCTCTAAATGTCTGCATCCAAGGCACGATCAATGTCGAGTCCTGCGATCTTCGACTGATCTGAGAACTTCCCGGTTGCACTGCATCACGTGAAACAGGCATGAAAAATAATGGAATAAAATTATCAATAGTACCAATAATATTATCAATAATAATAATCATATTTAATAATAAAAATCATATTTACATGCTGCCGTAAATTTGTCCATCTCAAAGAAAAGCAGGCGTTGGTCCCGGAAGGAAAGCCTCTGGCCTCGCTCGTTGTTCCGCGGAGCCATAAAAATCCGCACTGTGCCGTTAATGGCTTGACTCCCACCATTGGTCACCTGAAAATTTGTAGAGGAACAAATATATTTATATGTATAATTATACATATATCTATTTATATATTTATACTTTTCCCGTCCTAATGGTTTTGTATATAGGTCAATAGACATTTTTTTGAAATAGGAAGTAGGAACTTGCATTAATTTGGTATGTGAAGCGTTCGTTGTTTAAATGTGTGAATCTAGCTCGGATTGGTCCCATGGTGGCGGCATTGCGCCCAAGATCCAAACCTCTGGCCAAGTCCACCTCGCTCTGGGTCCAATGAGTTATGAGCACGTTTTCTTGCTGTTGACCCGGAGTTCTAATTGTGACACCCGTAACTTGGATCCCGGGCCACAGCAACTGGTCCAAAATAAGTAGTATTTACAGCGGAGTCTCTACAACAAGCCTCTGTATAACAAGATTTTTCATTCCCCCGTAGCATTTACGCGTTATGAACTTGTTCTATATAAACAATATTTCTATAACAACATTTCTCTGTAACATACTTTTCCCCACCTTTCACAAAATAATACATGTGTTAGAAGTTCCTTAAAAACAGCATTCATTTTTTGAGCGGGCAAAATGGTGGAACGGAACACCGCCCTACAGCCAAATTATGAAGTTTTAAATAAAATTCTGTAATTTGCATTAAAACATGCAAATACCTATTTAAAAAGGGATTTTTGCACTTTAATAGCAGTTTGATCCAAAATTATTCATGTTCTATGCAACTTTTCTCTATAACAACATTATTCTTCCTTCCCTTGAATTTGAATGTTGCTATAGAGAGAATCCACTGTAGAAACAACAGCATATGTAATGCTTTCCCCCCTAAAAAACAAACTATGAAATGCTTTTCGCCTTTAGTTTTACAATTTCAGTGCCGCCTTATGCTATTTTCAAAAAAATTCTGTGCCAAATTCACAGTTTTCCTATTTTCGGAAAATTGTAAAATTATAAACAAATTCTTCAGCAGGATAGGCGGTATTATGGACTTATTTGTAAAATCTTGCAAATAATTAGTAATGGAAACGGTGGAAAATTGCATTTACAAAATCCCGGTTCCCTTTAAACGTAAACACTTTAAACATCAACGTTAATTAATTGCACGTTTAAAATATACACCTTAAAAAATTATTATAAAATACAGGCGTTTTGGGATAATTTTCGAAAAATTATGCTTTTTGAATTTAGTTTTCTTTGCTTAATTTTTTTTACAAAAATGCAATATTCTAGATTATGAAGAATATATTCCCTTTTAAACATTCCGAGTCTATACAAGTCTAGTTTTGTATTTTAATGATTTTGGTCGTCACTAATGTAAATATATTCATTCTTATTCTGAAGTAAGAGGATTTAATTGGAATGTCAAAAAAATGTTGGACTTCTAACCTGTTGCTGAGTGTAAGGCTGGAGTGTCTCTTTATATTTGGTGAAGATGTTATCAACGTACTTGTGCCATCGGTAGAAAACCGGATCTCTCATGGCCGTGGCAGTATCTGCCATTACTCCCATGAATTCCTATAAATGAAACAATTAAATAAAAATTAGCACGAAATTAAAATGAAATTAGCACGAAATACTGTTTTTAGATAGAAAAATTGCCAATTATGATAGAAAATGGGACATACTCGATGTCGATTAACAGGGTCATGCGCGAATGCCAGGATGGCATGACCCATATTGTGCAGATCTCCATAATAACGCATGTTCGGAGAAACCATCCCCCCATTCTCCACAATGTCTCCAAGGATATCGATCCCCGATTCCTCCGTGAGAGGCATACGCTGATTATTATCCTGTCCAGAATTTTAAAGAGTAAGAATAATTACATGAATTTAAGAATCCTTGTAAATCCACGTTAAATTACATTATATACAGTCATAAAATATCATACACCCAAAACAACTCCGGTGTCAATGGCTTCACTAATTCGGTCACTCCACTGGCGAATTTGGTCTGGACTCACTGTTATAAGTCTGTCTCCCAGCATCCGGTTTATCGGCTAAAATTTCGCGTGTGCCGACGCGGAAGAAATTAGCGGACATTTTTTTTTACCCACAAATTTTTTATCCGGTAGAAATATATTTTGGAATTCACCATAATCATAGTCCCTTCTTGTCTGCTCCCCCAAATCCTTCCGGAATTTGTGTCGGTCAGCTTGGGAAAATAACCCTCGGGCACGCGCTGCGCCAAATCCAGTGGGACCGTGACGGGGAATCCGTTGCACATTCTTTCCACGTCGTACCTTATTGCATAAACCAGTTAAGATGGCATGTATTTATGCTGCAGGAAAATATTAACACAATACTGTCGAATCTCTTCATAACGAACTCTTTTATAATAGCTTTTTTTTTCAAACAGCGGTACAAAAAAATGGGCCCTAAAATTTTTGCACATGTGTTAATATAGAAAATTTTGTTCTCTATAACGGTTTTTTGTTATAGCAGGAATTTGCTGCTTTATATGGAGGCGTTATAGAGAGATCGACTGTACAATCTGTTATTAAATTCTTAAAATCAGAACCTACCTAGCAAGCATGCTGTGATGCATGTAGTAAAATAGTTCACCCTTCCTGTTCCTGGATCCTTGGCCAGTCCTTGGTGCTTCCGCCGTGTAAATCAAGTGCCAATGCCAGTGATGAGTGTTAATTCCCAAATCTTCACGGTAGTACGCCAGGACATTTTCAGGATTGTTATCATCCCCGGTGAAATTTCTTTCAATTTCAATCACCGACTACGCCAATTTTTTTTTTAAAATCCATGGATATGTAAATAATGTATTTCTCAAATTTTTATTTCATATGATGCAAAATATAGTAGTGAATGAAATACGGAGTTAAGCCTATACCCGATCTTCGCTGGGCACGGATGCCTGCTGTTGTGCTTGGCGAATTACGAAGGAATCAAAGAAAGAGCTGGGGAGGATTTCGAAGAGAGCCGGCATGATGAAACCCCGCATGTCCCTCCGAGCCAGGCAGGCACCAGCGAAGGCAAAAACCCAAAGTTCCGTATTTACCATGGGACTATCTCTGCAAAGGCAGGCTAGTGCGATGAAATTGTCACGGTTTTGCTCATCTATATGAATTGGTAACAAAATATTTAAATAAAATGTCGCTCGCACAGGGTTGTAAAAATTTGCATTGGCCTGGGGATTTTTTTTCTCTCCGTAGACCTACAAAAAATTCTCCTTTATTTTCTAAAGAAAATAGCGCAGGAGAAATTGCGAACAAAAAATAAAATTAAAACACCATTCTGGGTCTTGCTGGCCCCAGTTTTCTGATTTTTACCAATTTCCCAGAAAAGCAATTTTCGTGAAAGTTTGTCGCGCATGTTCCCTGAAAATGTGCATGATTTGCAATGTTTGTAAAAACATTTCGCGCAGTTCCCCTGAAAATTTGCATTATATTATAATTATAAGACATCTTTGTGAAAATTTATCGCGCAGATCCCCTGAAAATTTGCATTATAATTATAAGCAATTTTTGTGAAAATTTATCGCTCAGTTCCCCAGAAAATTTGGATTATAATTATAAGCAATTTTTGTGAAAATTTATCGCGCAGGTCCCCTAAAAATTTGCATTATATTATAATTATAAGCAATTTTTGTGAAAATTTATCGTGCAGTTCCCCTAAAAATTTGCATTATATTATAATTATAAGCAATTTTTGTGAAAATTTATCGCGCAGTTCCACTGAAAAATTGCAATATTAGCCATTTTTGTGAAAATTTGCCTCACAATATCACTGAAAATTTGCGTTGTTAGCATTGTTCGTAAAAATTTGTCGCGCATTTCCCCTCAAAATTTGTATTTTTATCAATATTCCTATTTTCAAGCACGATTTTACCATTTTCCCTGAAAGTTTTTCTTTATTTTCCTGGGCTTGCCGGGTTTCAGGGCCTACAAATTTTACAACTTTGCACAGCTATGCATACGAGATACTTATCCATTTCTGGAAATGCGTCAGTTCCCATTGAAAAATAATTATTTTGTGCGCGTTGGAAGAGAATTTTTGTAAGTTATTTTGTTAGTTACTGATAAGAATCCGACGAAGATCTCTGGCTGCTTCCCGATGTGGAGGAAGAAAATAGGAGAACAGCGACCCCTTTGGACAAAGACGCGAAACCGTGCTGAGGACATTGCTGGGCAGTTGGACAGAGGAGGCGACGCTGATTGTGTTCATATTGGTAATCCGGAACTGTGGATCCGTCATCCCGGTGAATGTCGCCCGAACCGAGGTTGAGGCATGGCGCTGTTGTTGGTTCTAAATAACCACCAAAAAATGCATTCCTAAAAAAGACTCGAACTAATAAGTAATCGATTGGGATAATAAATAATACTGCCATTGTTACCAAGTTGGGAATGTCGTACAAATAATTTTGATTCCCCCTCGGTCCAAGGAACAAAGGCTCCCCCACCCGCTCGAACAGATACATTGTCCGACGTTGCGTATCCGTTGCGTTTGCCATTGTTGCCTTCGGATAAAACTTAAATTGGTATAACTGCAAATCCAGAAAGAACTCCAGAAGATTTTCTAGTGCTTCACTACTCACTATTTGTTGTCTTCCCCGAGGAAATGTAAAGGTGGAAATGAGATGAACCACACGCGCCCAGAGAAATAATTTAACCCAACCAAAATTGGGAATTTGGAACGAGGAAAAGGAAACCCGGAACCCAGGACAACCTTTTTTGCGGTGATTTTTGTCTTGTTGAGGTGCCCTTTCCGTTCTCCGCAAAACTTCCACGATATGCAGGATATTGTGGTAAATATATGCCATATTATTAATTATTATTGTTGGCCACTTGGTTCCAATCTAAACCGGCTGTAACCCGCTATTTTGAGGGAAGTGTGCATTGAAATGTGTCATTTCCATTAAATACTTCTTTTCTCAGGGATTCACCCATACTTTATGGAGTAATGCTCCGTCAATATTTTTTATGGAGTATAATTTCCTTAAATACCTACCAACAGCGGCTGACGTTTTAGAAAATAATGGAAATTTTGAAAACAATGCTGCATTTTAAACGTCTATAGCCATGAAAGCATTTTCTGCATTATCGAGGCAGATTTTCATATTGTAGGAGTCCAGAAAATAAAAACACAACTAATAAACAATCAAATAATGTAATCGTTTATGTAGTAGTAATTAATTAGTATAAATAAGCAGTATCATTTTTACTCAATTTAGTATACATATATAGGTATGTAGTATGTACATAATACAGATATATGTAAATATGTTTGTACATAAATATGCACACAAGTACATTGGAGTCTCTCTGTAACAAGTCTATTTATAATTATGACAAAATTTCTCTGTAACAACATTATTTTTCCTGCCCTTCATACATGTAAGGTGCATGTTGCATGTCAAAGGATAACATCCGAAAAAATATGAATTAAAATTCGAATTAAAATACGTGTTTTTCCTAATTAAGAATACACATTTAAATTTCGGATATTTTAATATGAATTCCAATTCCAATAAAATGTTATTCAAATATTGAGACATATGAATACCCTGAATACGTATTCAAATACTTTTCGAATATTTTTAAAAATGTATTTTTAATGCAATCTGGTATAATTTGTAGCTTGAGATAAACTCAAAATCCCGCACTCCAGTCTTGCAAAAATCGATGCTTTTACGGACGAAATTGCTATATATAACTGGCAATTGAGAAAATCATTGTTGCAATGCCTTGATTTTGCAAAAAAAAACTTACCTGAAGGCGGGAATTAGCAAAATAATGAAAGAATTTTCGAATACCAATAAATTATCAGAATCCAAATGTTAACTTTTGAATACGAATTTGAATTTTGAATGTGTTTGTAATTATAAATTCCAATTCAAATATTTTGCTGAAAAAAAATATGGATGCTAATTCGAATTGAAATTTATAATATAATATACTGAAAAATAGGAATATAATTCCGATTTGAATTCGAATACCGATTCGGATGTCATACCTTGTTGTATGTTCTATATCACAACATTTCCCTGTAAAAACGTTACATGGTCCATTTTTTGAGTGTGTTCGTATATTACTAAGTACGTTTTCAGCATTAAGTGTAAACCATGCGGTATATACGTTGTCCTTTAGAAGTCGAAGAAACAGAATTTCTGCTCTGATTTAGAAATACAACATGACCATAATCTTAATCCATAAATAATTAATGTTCTAACGATTAAAAAAACACTTGTATACAACAGCAACAGCGCAGAAAATATTGCGGATTATTTTCAACTGTCAGTGCATTTGTAATTCTATGCCAATACTACTGTCACGTCAGTTCGTCTTTCGGCAAATACTGGCGTAGTTAACCGATCCGCACTAGAGAAAGTCAAGTGATTTTTTCCCTTTAAAAGCTGTTGTATTGAGCATGAGATCCGACGAGAAATTTTTGGACCAAGTGCCGGTACTGCATGTAAGAGGATCCCATTTCCAAATTGGATTGTCCATTGTGAGTCGTTGCAATTTCATTACAAATACATAATCTGTATAGTACCATTTACGAATGCCTTAAACTCGCGGGATGTATTTTTACCAACAATATATTAGTATCATTTTGGTAAATTAAATAGGGACGGACATTTGCTTGTGTTATAAAAGCATATTTGGAAGCATGGGACGCTTTTAGATCGTCCCTACTTCCTGCGTTTAGGACGGAGAGAGGTCGTCAGATATACGACGACACTCTTTCCCTCTGCCAAGACCGATATCCGCAATATGTCGAGGAGATAAGAGGCATTGCCTCTGGGGCAGGACTCCCTTTTGAGCAGGTTTTTATTTAATCGTCATTTTATAGCCAAAAATAACGTTTTTCCTATCCAAAATAGTGAAACAAAAATTAATATGCACAGAAAATGAAATTGAACCCGAATTATTTCTGCGAATATGCATTTTTTTTATTTTTAGATATTCGTCATCCACCTAGAAGGCCTAATCGATTCCCCAGACATCCAAGAGGTTACTGCTAAGCTCAAGGAAACACACTTTGGGTGCACGGCCGTGCTTTCTAATACTGCAGAAGGAGTAAAAATTTTACTAACAGTAATTCAAATTTTTGCTGTAATTTTGCCGGTAGCTTAGTTTAAATTTCAGATTTTTATGGGCCACAATGAGGACGCTGTGCCAGAGGTTGGGAATCGTTTCTGCATCGTCTATGCTCAGATTACAAACGACGCCGGGGATGTTCTGGAAGAGTTTGGGACCCTGACTTATCCTGGATGCTTGCCAGGAGCAACGATGGGGTTTAATAAGCACGGCATTGTATTTTCTGTCAACGCTCTCTCGCCATGTTTGGTTTGTCCTGGAAAAACACGTGAGTTTTTGTGCAAATACGTATTTGTAACCATTTTGTCAGCAATAATATAGACAGCAACATGTTAAAGACATTTTCGGCAATAGTCCACTATTTCAAGTCTTTTTCTATTATAAAATGTAAGCATGCCAAAATATTCTGCTTTACATTAGCACAGCTGTCACCTTTATCTGTCGGTCCATGCTCGCCTCCCGCAATTTTGAGGAGGTTCTCGCCGTGATAAAAGACGAGGGTGCTGGGATTGCGGATGGTATTTCCTTTAACTTGATTTCCATGAACGAACCGGAAGGTCCAATTGTGGCAAATCTGGAAATTGCCCCAAATCCATGTGAACCAAAGTCTTTGGTTGATGTATTCAATATTGTAAAGGAATCAACTTACGTTCATTGCAATATGTGCGTCACGCTACACAAACTCTCTACAGTGGAATCTCTCTATAACAACAATGAAGGGAAGATAAAAATATTGTTACTGGGCAATGTTGTTATATGGAACATGAAATATGTGCATTACATGTGCGAAGGGTGGAAAAATAATGTTTTTATATAGAAATGTTGTTATAAACAGACTTGTTATAGAGAGACTCCACTGTAATATTAGTACCTTAATTCCCATTAGAAATTATTACAAGTGCCGTGTCTGGTAAACATTGGTTCCCCAGGTATTTGCGCATGAACGTCCCGGAAAATCCAACACCGAGCAGCGCACACCGTCATGAGGCCACTAAGAAATTATCACCGCCGACGAATGGGATTTCTATCAGAAAAATTTTAGGTGACCAGTCCGATAGCAACTTTCCCGTGTTCAGAAGGGGTCATCCGGGATGGGTATCCAAGGATACGCTGGACTACCAGAAATATGATTACATTACCACGGTTGCTAGTGGTAAGTTGGCGATACTTTCTCACTTGCGTTTATTCTGTGTTGAATTTGTACCAGATGGGAATGGGAGATTCATTATTAATGTACATATACTTAATTACTTATAATAATTATATATAATAATATTATATAATATATATATACAGTCGAACCTCTCTATAACGGGCTCCCTTATAACGGTTTTCTCTCTATACCGGTGGCTGAAAATGCTT
>JAQGBT010000609.1:0-46791 GCA_034698585.1 Disparrhopalites patrizii | reverse complement strand
TTTCAGTTTTGGCTCATCATGACTGGTACTAAAAGGAGACTTGGCAGTTTCATCCATTAAATCCGATTGCAATGCTTCATGAAATGACATGCTTCGTACATTAGACACCATATTTTCAGGGTCATCTTCCACACACAAGTCGGTATCCCGTGACCTGGCCGTAGTCCTGTATATGTCAGAATCTTCAGTATCAGAAGAGTCACTACCATTTTTCCCATACTGGATTCCGGTCAATGACATGTCTGTTCTAATGATTTCATTCTTGTGATATTCCTCCTCCAATTCTGAATCTAATTTTCGCGAAGGATCGCCTGAAATACTGTTCCAATTGCTAATTCGGTCTTTCTCAGGAGCAGGTAGTAATTCTGCGATGTTTCCAGCAGTTGTCAGAGGCATAGATTCCAGCTGCACATTATTTTTACTAATAGAATTATCATAATGTTTCCCCTCTAGCTGCACGTCGTCCTTATCAGAATTATACGCATTTTTGCTTTTATGTTGGCCGGAAACTGTTGAAGTCGAGAGTTCTTTTTCAGAAGGTGCTGATGTAATCACAGGTGTAGGTTGCAAACTTTCGTTAATATTGTTTAAAATCGCTCTGGTTTTAGTTCTAGCTTTAGGGTGATTTCTAAGAGGGTCCAGCTCTGGTGTAGACTTTCTAGCAACTCGGGAGTCGTCAAACTCATTATCACTGATGGATTCCGCGTCACTTACATCATCTCCGCATGACACATCATTTATTTCCTGTGCTGCTTTTTTCTCTGTATGATCGGCAATTACATCAGGCTCGGTCTCCAGGTTTGCGCAAGTAGGGGCTACTTGCACGATTCCATGGGGAACAACAGCCCGACTGCTATCTCCTGAATCTCGGTTTGATGCGGAGACCGTATCACATACGTCTACTTCTACCTCAGAATCCGATCCAATTTCACCTTCTTCCAAATCGTCATCAGACTCTTCATCCCCTTGCAAAATGGACTGTGGACATTCTTTATCAACTACTCCTTTAAATTCTTCCCGTCGGGATTTTCTGTCGTCGCATATCTCTTCAAACTCTGCACTACTAATCGATTCCGCATCGCTAATAGAATCTCTTTCCCTCTCACGCATTTTCTTTTTATCCTCAAGTAATTTCTCGAATAATTTTGATGGTTTTTGGGATGGATTAACAAAGTCTTCAGATACTGTAATAACATTTTTATTTTGGCTCATGGTACATAGATCTTCACCTATAATTTTGTCTGGCGATGCCGAAGGTTGCTTTTTAAATTTCTTAGTTGAATTTTGGGCGACTTCCGCAACTGTATCTATGCCCTCGCTATCACTGATATCATCTTGCAGTATCGAAGCAGGGCATTCTTTATCAACGATCTCTTTTAAATTCATAATACTCGGGGCATTTTTATCCTCCAGTTTGTGACTTGAATTTACGATTTTATCTTGAAACAATGCTTCCGGACTATCGAAACTATCAATACCTTCAGGTAAAATAGAATCAACGGTTTCTTTCTCTGCACTTCCGTGCGATATTTCCATTGGATGGTCACTGCAAACGGTACTTTGTTGAAGCTTCTCGTCGTCATCTGTTACACTCTCTTGAAACATTGGATCACTGGAATAGTCGGATCGTTCATTCAACGCGTTATCACGATTATTAGAGTCCTTAGCCACTAGTTCATTCCGAGCAGCTACGCTAGCATTTTTCTCACGCAAACGTTGATGCACGGAATTTTTTTCTTCGGTTACTACCAAATCTTCATGCTTTTCCTTCCCAAAATCATCATCGTCAATCTCATGCTTAAAAATTAATACTGGTCCTGACTGGTCGTTCGTTTTGTGAACATCTACTATTGCAACATCCATTTGTGCCGGAGCAGAATCGTCGATTGATGTGGACCTTTTAAGAGGTTTTTGGATTTTCTCAGATCCGGTTGACGGATTCTGTAAGAAGTTTTTCTTGCTGGTGCCTAATGATGGTTCCGGATATCCACTACCCATGTCCGCAAACGAGTTAGGCTCCGCAACACTCTCGTCGACATACTTCTCTTCCTTTATTGTATCTTCAAAATCTTCTGTGGTGTTCCCGCGTATTTGATTAATGTCGCCTACAGCTCCACGAAGCTCACTGACAGCACAATCACTGCCACGTAATGCATGCGTTTCTGAAACTTTCCCCATCACTTCGTGCGCTACGGCACTTGAGTCAACATCTACATGGGCGTCACCAGTTATGGATTTGGATACATCCATCTGTAGAAACTTAGACAAATTGCCAGTCAAAATGGTCTCTGATTTCTTCAGTTGAATATCCCGTCTTTCAGGAGACTTTTCGGCGTCTTCAGGCCCCGAGTACTAAAAAAGAGACAATTTTAAAACATGCGTCAAAATTCCAAAAATAAAAAAATGCTAATTCTTACCTCTTCATCCGCTGGTGGTTCATTCGGACCCAAAGAAAACATCGATGGCTCAACAATAGATCCGATCCCCATTTGCGTAGATGAAAAATTAAGAGGACTGACATTCGAGGAGAATGGAGCAGGCTGGTCAGTTATAAAGTGAGTTTTTCCATCGTTTTCATATACTACTGTAACCGTAAGGCCATGATTGAAATTAGATCCACTACTGGGTCCTTCCGTAGTTCCGTCAAACAATAAGTCATTTCCTGTCGACTTTTGATTCTTTTTCACATTTAAATCTGCAGTAGCATTTGAATTTTGCGACTGAAATGATAAATCAATACTTCAATACAACAGCACAAAGAAATCCAACGCAGTCATATGACAACTAATACGATAAATGCTGTACCATCATTTTGTTTCCCATCCGCGATGTACCACTAGATGATTTTGCCTTTTCCAACAATTTTATGCCTTCAAGTTGATGGTATTCACTCACTGGAACTGTTCTTAGTTCCGCAAGACCATCAAAAACCTGAACGCCTACTCCTCCTTCGCTAGTTTCCGTCATAACATTGTCTATGACTGGATCCACTTCTTTGGCGTCCAATCCGTTTGGGAGAACATAGACGTCTGTAATTTGCGTACACATTGCTTACTAAACCGAAAGCTCATATAACGAGAATATATTTTCACTACTCCAAACGTATACCATACCTCCGGCTCCGATGTCTGGATTTGGACTAACAGGTGGTGAGAGATCAGCAGTAATAATAATTCCATCTTCATTCACGGTAACCTCCTCTTCCTCTTCTTCGTCGCAATCTTCTGATTTAGTGGCAGTTTCGGCGAAGCTTCCGCGTGAAGTGCCAGCAACAGGCCCCTCCCCGGAACTACCACTAGGCGGCAAATTTTTCGGAACAGAGTATCTAAACACAGAACTCTATTTTCAATATATCCATAAAATGATTACCTACGACGAATAAACTGAAGTGGCAGTACACTTACATAGTGCTTCCCTTTTTCGGATAAACCGTCATTGTTACGGATTGACCTGTTGATGGATTATTTTTTGTTTGTGCCAAATATTCCGCCGCAGCTTCATTTGCCAGTTGTTTAGCTACTTCTTTAGGTTGATTATGAGTATTTTTAATGTGTCGATCGAGATTATCCTTTCTTCTAAAGGCAGTTCCACAAATCCAACACTTGAAAGGTCTTTCTCCTAAAATTCATAATCATCCAATTGCTACCTGGAGGCTTTCAAATAAATTTAGCCATAGAAAGGACATAAGCTCACCTGAATGAATAACAAGATGCCTACGGAGATCCTTGCTGTTAGAAAAAGCTCGCGTGCACTGATCGCAGGCATATGGTCGTTCCGTTGAATGTGTTCGCAAATGCAAATCTAAGGTCCATTTTAAACCAAAACTTTTCCCACAATGGGTGCATTGGAACGGTCGTTCGCCTGAAGACAAAAATATAAGATTTTAAAATCATTTCCAATATATTAGTTTCAAACTTCCTCACCTAAAGTAATTAATTATGGAAGAACATATCAAGTCACTGATTATTTAAATACCTGTATGTGTGATAACGTGCTTCTTGAGGTTTGTCATTCCGGTGAAGCGTTTGTTGCAATACTGGCACGCAAAAGGCCGTTCTCCAGTGTGTATCAAAAAATGAGAGCGAAGGGCTTGAGCGTTTGCAAAGCCTCGTCCACACTGTTGGCATATAAAGGGTTTTTCACCCGTGTGCGACCGCATATGCCGGGTAACTTTTCCACGTTGGTTGAATCCTTTACCGCATTTGGGACAAACGTATGGACGCTCTCCTGTACCGACAATTAAAATTCCATCTTAAGTAAATGCAGAAATATATATATGTAAGCAGTGTTTTAAAAACTCAAAATAATTTCAATACCTGTATGTGTTCGTAAATGATATTCGTAGTGCGATTTTGCAATAAAGCCTTGACCACACTGTTCACATTTAAATGGTTTCTCCCCATTTTTACAAAATTCATGATACTTAATGTGCGCTTTGGTTTTGAATTTTTTCATGCAAACGTTACATTGGTAGAGCAGCGATTCACCTGCACACGAAACAAACACACGTATAAAAACAATTCTTAATAAAAATAATTGTCAGCTATTTGGAATTAAAATAGTCACATACCTTTTAGCACAGTTATATGCTGATGAATTTCAACTGGATTTCGCTTTTTCTTCAACGAAAATTCAGAATTACTGGATCCATCCATTAAGTCGCTGACCCATTCGTTGCCCCTTATGTAAAGAGGGTCCAAAGTTTCCAGGCTGTTCGAATTGGAACCATCATTGCTGCTACTACCCGGCATTTCTTCCTCATCCTCTTCTTCTTCCTCCTCCTCCTCGTCTTTATAAACAAAAAATTAATTTGATAATTCTGTCTACACGGTAGTCTTTCAAGGGTGACAGAATAAGCGACATTTTAACTACAGAAATACCGAGATTGGCATAAGTGTCCGCGGTTTTATTTTTGGTTGAGGTAATTGAAACTGAAAATGGGGGTGAATTTCCGCCAGCACCCTGACTTGCAAAAGAAAAGATAGGCGTAGAAACATCCTTACGCGTAGCGTCGCCAGGTGGAGACGCAGGTGGTTGTGACCACTTCTTGGAAGCTGTTGATCCACTGGCGGATCCTAAACTTTTTCTTCTCGAATGAATTCGTGGGCTTGTTGCCGCTGGCGAGTCCCCAAACTGAGCATTGTCATCATCAGCGCCCGCCGTATGAGTACTCTTTTTAGCATCAAGGCGATTACGCCTTTTCTCACCCTCCAATTCATCTACAAACCTATTTGCTGGACTCCGCTGTAATTCCGGTCTAGCGTAAACGCTCGTACTAGGTCTTCGACTTTTTGGTCGTCCGGATTGGTCGGCTTCTGTTGCTGTAGTCGACGAACGTGAAGATGTTGTTTTTTGTACTTTCGGCGCAGATGTATTAAACTCTTTTGAAGGTTTCCTTTTTAAAGGTGGTTTTGAGAAAGACGATGACAATACCGGAGGGTCTTTCATTTGTCCACCCGCCAGTAAACCTGGTCCAGACGATAAGGAAGAAACTAGAGGTTCCTCGACTGTTAGCAGAGGCGGCATGAGATCTCCGTCGTCGTTTCTCGAGCTTCGTCCTTCCCGATTCATTCCCTTCGACGATGCTTCTAAAAGACAACAATTGTGTGAAGCTTACGCTTAATTCAAATCCAGACATGGGAAATGCATAATAATGTACACTTAATAATTTACCTCCTTGTTGCTCTCCCTCTTTACACTGCGGGCAACCATCATCATTGTTAATAAAACAGCTTCTGCACTTTACGTGTCCACATGCTTCTTGCACCGGTCGTACGTTGGAGTTGTTAAAAGGTGTTCCACACTGTGGGCAGTCTTCCATTCCTATATATAAAACAAGCCGAATGTAATGGACAAGTAAGTTGACCAACCGTAGAAAGAAACACCCCCCGATTGTTCAGATACATGGGCCGCAATGAATTGGCATGCGTTACACAAACCCAGCACGCCACTGCATGGGACGGGTGAATTTGTTTTCATTTAACCCGAAGCTTGATTCACTTCGCAAGCTTTCAGATGCCGGAAAATGCAATAGCAAACTTTTTTTAGAATACTGTTTCATAAAAATTGGATACGGCAAAACCGAGGCACATACATAGGCTTTTTAAAATTTTAAAACGATAACTTCCAAACTTCTTAACCCATATTATTCAATGGACAATAGCAATTTATTAATTTGCAGGGAGATGAGAACATTTAGTCAATAAATATTTTAAATACCTGAAGTGTCTGTGTTATTTGAGCACGCTTATTTAGATTATTTCATTTGTTAAGATTAATTTAGTTTCCAAACTTGATTTAAGTTCCAAGCTCTGTTGGTATTTTTCCAGAATTGAATTTCCGAGCGGATTGCATTATTACGGCGGACGTGCATACAGGCGACTCTCTATGTCTATAAATATCTGTGTGACGCGTACATTTATTCCATTTATGCCACCGTTACTTAACGAATGCGAGGGACGCGTAATGCCGAAAAGCGCCAAACAGATTTTATATTTTAATAACCGACGAGTCTGATATGTTGGACAAAAATGTGGCGGGCAGGAATCATGTCGGGGTCGGAAGGTCAGAAAGCGCTTAGAATGTTTTTTAAAAATATATTGTTGTAGCTGCATGCTGAACGTAACGGACCTGTCGGAGAAAACCGTGACGGAAGGGCAGAAAGCGTCACACGGATTTTATACTTATGTAGGATAGAAAGGACAACTAATTACCGTACGAATGGCGTTACATTTATTTTCCTATGTCAAATAATTCCGAAGATACCGACGATTTCTAAAAATAAAATTTTACGTGTTATTTGCACAGGGAAAATATTTTTTATAAATCCGGTGTATCTTCGTTACGACTGGCAGCAACTGAAATTGCAATAACCCAATGGAAAGACCCACCTTTAAACTTTTCGAATTGAAACGAATTGTATGTACATTCTGCATACCATATACATTTGCTCTTTGCTACTCGAAGCTAAATAAGGGTTGACATGATTTTTTTTTATGCGCGACAATGCTCCCGTAAATTAACAGGACAAATTGGGACCAAGTTTGCTGCTCATAACGTTTGACTGGGAGGAGCTAGAAAGACAAGTGATACCCGCAATTCAGTGTTTTCAACAAGCTATTAATCGTTGAGTTTCTGCTATCAAAAACGAATTGGTATGGGGTCGGTAGTTTCCTATAAACAGCTTCTCCATAGCTGAATAAAAAGTAAAAAATATTATATTCTTAAATCGCCCAATTCATCTTCAAAACTGTGTAATTATGCCAGTGTCACTATCAGTACATTAAATCTGAACACAACTTCAAAAATTTAATAAATGGAGCACTCCACCATCGGCGGAAATAGGACAAAAGAGAGGCCTGAAAAAAGTAATTTGCTCAAGAATCTCTAGGTGATTTATTGTAACCAAGTGCGCTAGCAAAATACCATTAGCAAAATATATAAACACGATACATTCTAAGAACGTCTACAGTAAAACTCTAGTTTTCCTGTACTCCGAAAATACCGGGGTAAACGTATCGTAGTGAACGTTTCGGTCGCAAAGTTTCAAATTACACTATAGGATCCTTCATCTTATTTGACTCACTTTTAAATCTTTTAGCTTACAGTTTTCTTAACATTCAGTAGAAGTAAACGTTTTATTGTAATATTCTTCATCCAAACTTAACTTATTTAACCGCAAACTTACTAAAAATCCGACTTCCTGCTCGGAATAATTACCCTTCAAGATCCGTAACCGGGATTACACTTGTCCGAGTTAAACACAGGCTCTTATTCCGCAACCGAAGATGAGCAAAATTGGGTAGAAATAGTAAAAGGTCAAATGAGTGTAAGCAAACTCGTCTTACCAAAGTTAAAAACTGCTGCTACAACAATTTTCAAACATGTCCCGTTAATACAACGATCGAGGGAATTTTCACTTCAGCTTAGGTAAACCCTAAAATTGAATACACACTACATACCTTTGCAACTTTCCTAAAATTGCAGTCAAAAATGACAACGTCAACGAATCATTGTTAAAATTTTTTATATGACTTTGTATAAAAATTGCTATAAGAACCGTTTGGCGTTCCGTAACTTTCCAGGAGATAATACTAGACCAGCAGTAATAATCTTACGGAACACCATGTTTATTTCACTGTACCGTTGCTTCAACTTGAAAAGTTAATAAATATTACTTCTAAATATAAGTTTTTGTTTCCACTTAGTTTCCAGCACGAAGAATTTTGGAAGTGACATCACTTGTGCTACTCTCTTGTATTTATTACGTAATGTCGATGTATCCCGTCCGGAAAACCATTACTAAACCGTTACCATTACATTCTATTTGTATGTGTTCATTGCTTGTGCGCGTAATGTCACCCTTGCATACAATTATTCTGATAATTACGGTCACCCTATTTTCATTGTTTCCTGCAATATTAAAGCAACGACGAACGGGTTCATGAGTTCACTCACCATACTGCCTGAGACCCACGTTCGAAGTATTTCCAGATCCAGCTCCAACAGGACCGAAAGTCAGCGCGGGAGTTGACACCGCCGCAGGCTGAATTGCTGGAGTATTGGAATGTTTCTTGGCCATCCTTTGGTTGCCCCGGCGAACCATTATGGACTACAATTATTTATAAAACATACATTTTAACACATACTCCAACTTTCTATTTTCTAGCCCTACTGCAATTTAGACTGCAATGCCCCATACCACTCCATTGTCAGTAATTGAGCATAAGGAATATCATATCCTTCTCGTGGCCCGGCATGCGCTATTCTTGTCGGTCATCTCAGCTTCTTCAGTCAAGACACCAACAATGTCTGTGGCAAATTTACTGCCCTGTTATACTGCAAATTTTTATGGGTTTCGCGATCACTGCCATGCTGCTGGCATGATTTTTGGTAACTAATTTTAATGTACAAGAAGCATGGGTGGCAATAGCAGAAGATTATCAGGCGGAGAAGATTCATCGTCATCCCGAGTTCTGTAATAAATAATTAAAAATTCACATATTTACAAGTTAGCAACAAAGGAAATTGTAGTCCCTTCAAAGTACAATTGTGGTTTTGACAGAGCCTATCCTTACCCCGAAAGTTAAATATATTTAATGAACGAAGAAAAACTTTTTTTTAGATAATAATAAAACGAGGCAGTTCTGACATCTGAAAGTGACAGAGATCCTTCCAATAAGTCTTCGAATTTCAGTATTTCTACTTTGCTACAGTCGAGAAGTCTTACATACGCATATACATATTTACCAATCCCTATTCACATCTTTCATCAATTTGTTGCTGCACTGGCGCTGTGCTTAGTATGCATTCATGAGGGAACTCACCACAACTAGTAAATAGATCAAAAAATTTGAATTCAGGATACGCGATCTATCCTCACAACAAATCAAAAATGACTGTGCGTGTGTTGCAGAGAGAAAAAATACATACATATACATTTCCTACCGTTCCTACTTTAATAAAAACAACTCTTGCTCAACCAGGAGAACTTTTTTGGTACGTTTGACTGGAAAATGTTTCATATACATGGAATGTCTATCTTTCCCAAAATGACACTACTGGTTTACAAGTGTCAAAAGTACGCAAGAAACTCATCACAGGGTTTGGTTGCCCCACAGGGCCCAAAAGGAGTAGAGCTGGAACAAAATACAAGGCTTGGAAAGAATTCAATGCGAGCAAAGCCACCAGTAAAGCACATACAAATTTCCATTCTCCCTCCAATTCTGTAGGGTCTACTGTCTACTCTACACTCAGAGCTCACCGCTCCGTCTCGCTGCATAGGTATCTTTATTCATCCCTCCGATGAATGCCAAATTCTCTTCCTTTCCAGAGTGTAAATGACCGTGTAAGAAAATTCTAGTTATCTTTTCGATCTTGCATCAGTGAATACAAAAACAAATCAAAGAATTTTACATTGCTATATAATCCACTAAGTTATATGTCACTTGCAGCCAAAGTACTACTAGCAGCAGGCATACATGCACACCAGCCGTAAGTTTAGCTCTCAATATATCCATGCCTCTTCAACATGTTAAATGTTCATCATGGGATGCACATGGGAAGCTATTATTCTAAAACGGCTTCATTTCATTTGGTAAAATTTTCCACGAAGACAGAAAAGAATTTCGTTCAGAAAGTATTCTAGCATATAGAGACAATAAATGTTGGGATTTATTTTTCAAAATATTTCTTACAACCTCTGACCTCTCAAAAAGGCATTGATGAAAGGTCCTATGAGTGCATACATTCATACTTATTTATTAAAAAATAACCATTTTAAAAAAGAGGGACTTGAACCGTTTCGGATCTGCACCCTTCATATATGGTTCCATTGTGATAAAGCGCCCAATATTAATACACATGTATACATACATGGGAAGCAGCTACAGAACTCAAAAGCATTCCTGGCAAGATCAAAAAGTTGGTTCTCACTTTGGCTCACAAGAGTTAGAGGGAGAAAAGTGAAAGTGAGGGGGAGCGAGAGAAAGAGAAAGGGGGTAGTATAGTTTCTACACAAACTTTTTTTTAGCAGGGGATATAAACCTTGTACCCTCCGTTGTATTCAGTCATTTTCATTTATGATGCATGTAAGGTTGCCGTCGGCTCCCGTATTATCCCGATTCTTGCTACCCCTAAGCAAATACACATGCACCAGTAATTAGAATAGTTTTTTAACTCAGCAGTGGTCTTGTCTTCCCAGTAGTAGGAGTTTGAAAAAGAGGTAATTACAAACTGCCGCTATCAAGAAGTAATAATACATACACCTACAAATATTGTATGCATTTATAGTTTTAGCTGGCTCACACTATAAGTTTGTTCCTGAAATCAGAAAATCTCTCGCATCCTTTCTCTCTCTCTCCCTCTCTCTCTCTCTCTCTAACAGTCTGTTGCAATGCTGTACAAATATGTTCCACCAAGGTTCCTGTCCAAATCCAAAACATTTACAAGCAAACATATGCAAAAGCTTTAAACTTCATCGATTTCATTTTTCAAACACTTTTTGTTTTTTTTCTACAATCACTTACTTGTCCGGTTTTTTTTTTGTTTGCAACCAATTAGCTGCCATGTTACAAACTCGGGAATTACAACACAATCAGTTGCACAATCAGATTAATTTACCCCCTTCACTCTTTATCTTTCACACACACAAAAACTACTACTGAAAAGCGATCTCCTACTCAATGTATGGCTGCTACATGAAGTGACAGAGAAAGAGCTAATGAAAGACTTTTTGCTCTCTTTTCGGTTTTCGAAAGTAGTAGTGTTGTTGTGAGGCTTCATTAATTTCTAATATGCCCCTTTTAACAACTGACACTAGCAGAACTGGTCCTCACTCTTTCAGCGGAACTCTGCCTTTCCCAGAAAAATTAAAACAAAAGCCAATGAATAATTCGGACAATTGAACCACCACCGCAAAAGCTCAAGTGTACCCCCAAAAAGAAGAGATCAACCCAGTGACTTCTTCACACGCATAGGGGAGAACCCTCAGGATGGCTTTTCTGCCTCTCTTTCTCCACACCATCCTTTAAGTATTTACTCTAATTTCTCCTGCATGCACGGACATCAAAGAACCACTAATTACTTAACACTGATACAGAGCCAGGCTTTCAGAGCGTGCGAATGGGTGTGCATATTTAAGGGTGACAACTGACAACTACTCGGCCAGTGTGACTTTCCTTTAACACTTATACCAACCGCACTTTAGGCCTATTATCTGGAACGTCTCTCTCTCTCAGAATCAATATACATAAATACATATATGTAATATGTATAGAACAAATTCTGGAAAGAATCCTTATACATGCAATGCTAACTCATATTTTCTGTCTTCAATTAAGTACTCGCATAATGTGCAGAACAAACAAAGAGTAACCCACCGAGCAATTATATTTGTAGTTCCAAGTTACTTTATGTACGCATGTGTTTAGTGTGTATAGCAAACACGTAGTTCAATTATAATTATAAGGAACTATTATATACATATGTATGTGTATGTAGTATATGTATAGGTTCAGCAAAACAATAAAATTGCCCGATTCTTTCATGTGTGACATTCAATAGATGATCCTTGCATTCATGAGAAACGGGTGAGAATTTGCAAACCCGGGGCGAAAGTGTACAGGCACGTGTAGAAAAAACATGGAAGAAATGTGTGTCAACCCTTTTTCACTTTTATATAATGTATTTCGCGCTTTAGCACCCAGCACCCGTTACAAATCTCTCACACGAATATATATGTACACACATGCGAAACTTACATAATATTGTCATCACAGCTGTCAGGCACAGGTTTCTGCTACTACTAATCTGGCTTCGTATACATTCATCCAATCCCTAACTACACGCCTTCTATAGTTTCAAGGTGGGCAGATACATAATACATACATGGATCTGCCTCCTTCTAACGTTCTAACTACCTATGCACATTCGCGAGTTACTAACTTTCCAAATAAGCAAAACAGAAATGCACTTTAATAAAAGCTAATAATAGGCACACAATTCCACAGCACGCGTTCTCCAGCACATCGTGAGAAAACATATACATGTAATATTAACTATCAACTTTGAGATCGGTTTCTAAGCGCTCAAAACCACCAAGGATACACACACTCGCCCCCTTTCGCTCTTTCCATTCTTTTTATATTCTTCATTTTTTCCCCCTGCTCATTTGCACAAAGCCTCCAGTTATTATGCATCAGTACATAAAATCTGCAGATAGTGTCCCTGAGAAGAGTTAACTAGACTCCTTTGCACAAAGCATGGAAACGCAATGCACATAATGAATTTATATAAGGTTTTCTCTTTTACCCCTTAATATTTATTCTTTTCTTTTTTTTTTGGCTAACCACTATCACTCAACCCTCTCTCATTCTCTTTCTTCTCAATGTGAAAGTTTGCACATACTACATACGAACTCAAATGAAAACTGTCACCCTCTCCTCTCTTTCCCCCACAAGCAATAAATGAGAAAAAAAGTTCTGCAACCTCCAAACTTTTTACATCTCTACAATGATCGACTTTCGCACACCCTTCCTTGCCTCCATTTAGTTCTAGTAGCTAGGCTACAGTTACTTTCCACGATTTTTTTTTTGTTTCAGTGCATTTATTCAAGGTGGGGGAGGCCAGCAAATGCCTTGTCAAAGATCAGCTTCATGAGTGCACCAGCAAAATTACCAGATGCAGTGTCCACACACTACAATACTTATTCAAATCAAGTGTATAGATATCAATTAACTCTCTTCAAAGAACAAATTATTTCGTTTCCAATCTAATTGTTACTACATGAATCAAAAACTTTTTTTTCTTCTTAGAACATCAACATGCATTTATCTGGACCAACTCCTCCATGAATGAAGTTTTCCCATCATTTTAATGCACCGACGTCAACGCATGTACTCATAAATGTACGATTGTAATTTGGCCTTTGTATCAATTCATGTGCAAGTTATCATTAGTTTTATTCTTTGGCCTTGGTTCAACACGAATGCTCACTTTTAGCATTCAATTTCTACTTGGAGTTTCCCAACTTTTTTCGGCACAAATTACCTCCACCATTCCAGGTTAGTAGTTCAAGATATTACCAATCAATAATAACAATACACAAATGTATTATGCAGTTTCCGATTTTACATAAGCAAGTAGAATTTGCTCTCTGCATTCAAACCCTGTCGGTTATACCCATTTCCAAGTTTGCACTGTAAATTAAATGTGCCACAGGATACGAAGAGGACCATTCAATAAATTTTGTCATACCCACAAGCAATAGCCAGCATAGGCGTTCATAAGATATTGATTACGTTAGCTACTGCTATCTAACAAATTGTAGAGACCTCTCAAAACCACGGCAGTTTGGCGTATTTCATAGTGGGCAAGAAATGAGCAAATACCAGTAATTTGTCGATAAATTTGTAACAATTAATGCTTCGATTGAATTAAGCGGCCTTCCTTACTGCCTGATTTTGAGTCGTGGCTTAAAAAAACAGGGGCATTATTTTAGTAATTATTAGTACATCACTAATGGAAAAACAGTATCGGAGGGGGTCGGAGAAAGCACCATACTCTTTTGACTTCCGCACAACAGTATATATTAAGAAATAAGCGGTCACATACACACACACGAACACACTGCGTGGTACATAAGCTGCAAAAGAGCCTTGTTTTGGACCACATAAAACTAAATCCACACTCCCCTTTAATCACTAATTGTAATTACCACTTCCTGAACTAATTATGGCAATTGATACACACGAGACGGTGTATTTACTTTCACCGGCAAATCATATAGATTTCAATTCAAGCCTGACAAAGAGGGCCGCCTAAAAAGTTATTAGCCAACCGTAAGCATGCTAACGGATACTCCCCGTGGGGGTCTCCCTTGTTATCTCTAGCTCACGGGGATCATGGAAATAATTCGACCTCTCCACGAATGCTAAATAATCAATCCAAACTTTGCAAACCCTTTAATTTCTGTCACCAAAATAAATAAAGCGCAATGTTCACCTTGTTCCCACTCACAAGTATGTATACTATACCGAGGGTAAATGTATGTACTATATTAGGACGACAGCATTTCACTCAGCCACGATACACCGAGTTCAACCTATAGACCAACGTATCACATGCTGAAAATAACGCCCAGTCCACACGACGGGGCGGAGGTTTTGCATCGCCTATCCACTACTTGGGGCAATACAAAACAACAGTCCTTAACCAGTTGTAATTTGGACTCTATGTAAGCGTCTAAGTATAGAGCAGACGGGTTATATAAATGGGAGGCAGAAGGAAACGCCGTCACAAGGAAATCAAACACCTCCTGATAGCATGAAAAACCAACTCTGACTCTAAAAATCAGACTATTTATACCTGATAGGAGCTAGAAAGTATTTACTTTCTTATTAAAATGATTACGCTCACTCCGTCAACGTAAAGCCTACAATCCACACAACTTGCGTCTCCTCTATCATTAGCTTTCCCCAACATACCGAGAAAGTATTTTCTTCATTACGTTCACTTGTTCTGGCTATGTTGGAAAAAGGGGGGAATCAAACATAATTCTTTACGAAATCCTCCTGAATTTTGAGAAATGACTTTAAACGTGTCTTTGCACACAAGTTTCCAAGGGTGAAAGTTAATGAGTACATACGACGGACTTTCCACGTAACACCTTCATGCCGCTCCAATGTAGAGCATTGTCGTTTTTGCTATTTGTACATTATAGGATCAGCTTACTTCTTTTTACCAGCATGCCCATACACAACCGGGAAAGTATGCATGTATGCATACGTATGCTCAAGTAAAAGAAAATCTGCTTTTACTCCAGCATCTCCCTTCCCTGCTTTCAAATTATTGTACATCATTAACAATACAAGTCATTAGGAATGTGTATTAGCTTCAACTAAAATATAGGCTTGCCAACAGCCTTAGCGTACCGTAACCGCTCAAAGAGATAGAAAATATATCACCACGGGAAATTCAAAAAAAAGGTGGGGGACGAATTGTAAAAGAGTAAAAGTACTGCACACTCCATGTAATCTTTTGAGACTGCAAACAAAGTATGTAGTATGCTCAAATAGTACAAGCAGCATAGCTTGAGTAGTGTTGTTTTCAAATTCGTCTATTATATATAATATATACATACATAGGTAATGCACATATATTGTAGTAGCAATAATCCAACATGTTACGAAATCTGCAGCCGAACAATAAACAGCATATTTGAGCTATCAGTTACGCGTATGTCATACTGAATTTCCTCCCTCCACTTTCCTTCTCCTTCGGCACAACAAAGACACAGGTAACGACTTATTATACATACGTATGAAAGATCCTATAATCAGCAAGCTCCAAGATAAAAAGTAATAATAAAAAGCTTCACAAACAAAAAATTATGTCTATTATTTAATACAATACTTATGCAGGCGTGTAATCCATGGAATAGTCCTTGTAGCCTTGAGAAAGAAGCAACAAGTACAAGGATGCTATACAAGATGATATACATGTACCCTTCACATCCAAGAAAAAAAAAGTAGGTTCGTAACAAGACTCTTCATCTGAATCATCTGGTATAATCACGTCAATTCATTTCTAATTCTGAGGCACATGTACGTGAAAACATGGAAAAAAATATCCTGCAGATTTCCTTTCATCCCTTTCAATGACAGACTAGTTACTACTACTACTACTACGACTACTAACCTGGTTCATCTTATTTCGGAAAAAAATCTTTTCATCCTTTTAAAATCATTTTTTGGTCCTCTACTTTTATTCCTGTCGCTGCCAAATGTCACCGGACCTTTACTCTAGAATTTTAGC
Organism: Disparrhopalites patrizii; assembly: GCA_034698585.1. Classification (NCBI taxonomy): domain Eukaryota; kingdom Metazoa; phylum Arthropoda; class Collembola; order Symphypleona; family Sminthuridae; genus Disparrhopalites; species Disparrhopalites patrizii. Next base: position 30,477 of record JAQGBT010000609.1, on the reverse strand, counting down.
GTAATTATACATGTTTTAATATAACACGACTCTCCGTGTTTGCAAGGTGCCTTGCACACATGTTGGAAAGAGTAGGAAATATTGTCTGAATCTGAAATCACGTGAATGATGCTGCGTATTTGGGGATTCAAATCGAAAGTAAATAATTAAAGTCTCTGCAAAAATTTTGACACGGAAAAAGCACACACACGAGAGAAATGTTTAGAGACATCACCTGATTTAATAGATCTGTTTTGGCAGTATAATAGTAGTAAAAGGCAGGATCTGCAGCAAACGCTGTCAACAACCGATGCATCCACGCCAAACTCCATGAGTTCCTATAATCCATTTCTGAAGACAACTCCCTCTCGGCTCCCTTTCCCAGTTGAAGACAAAAGAATTATTGCAAGCTGTAACAACTTGTCAAGCAAAAGTTGGATTGAAGTAAAAATTTATGTATTTTTACAACCGATTTCCTTCCAAGATTTTTTTTTAACCGCAGATGTAATCCTCCGACTTTGATTGGAATGTAAATTTCTGAAAAATGAATTGGAATCAATTTCGAACTCACGAATTCAAATGGCTGGATCTATTAGTTTTGGATACCTCAGGACGTGAAGACCTCGAAATAGGAATAAAAATTTGGCAACCAATTTGCAAATTTGTATTTGTCAGTGTGTCGATATAAACTTAATTTTTTTTTCTGCAAATATTCCAGAAGGTTTCCCACAGAATTGGAGAATTTTTTCGAAAATGGAAACAAATTGTGAAAGAAAATAAAAAAGGTTCATCAACTATACAACTCAAGAGTGTACCGTTCCTCCGTCGGAGGCTTATAGCTGGAGAACGTTCCGGGGAGTAAAGTAGGTGAGTAATGACTTTTTTCTATATTAATTGTGTATTTACCATTGAAATGTAATGGTATGAATAAATTCTATTCTGAAGTACGAAAAAGGTTTTAATAATACAAACACTCAAAATGCAAATATTGGGTTTGAAATAAAAAGCCTTTGGAGAGAGAAAGAGATGTTGGATATGAAAAAACAGAATTTAAAAAAAAAAAATTCTGTAGGAGCCGATGACTTAAAAAAGAGAGAGTGAGCGGTGCGAGTGAGAGAGGAAGGGAAGTACAACAAGTTTTTGTGCAAGTGACAGTTAGGGAGTAAAAGCCGGGAGTGCGCGTACAGATAGACCTCCCGCCTTTATATAGTACAGAAGCAACCATTCCGCTCGCTCTCCCTCATCATATCCTTAAAACCTAAAGGTTGTACTCGTTAGCCGAAAATCCTCGACTACGATGATTTGTTCACCTACCTTAACAGATACATGTGTTACCCTAGGTTTATTCTCGCTCTCTCTCTCCGACTTCATATCAGTGGCTCGTATCTCCTTCCTGTTACTCTTTGCAAAGTGAATATTTGGTACACGATGACCTTTTTATTTCACCCCAAACTCAGGCTTCCCCATCCCTTAGATATTTACAAGATCAAAAAACAAAGGAACAGCCTCTCTTTCATCCTCCCATCTCCCGTCTGTGATTTAAACACTGAACGCGACTTTTGACACATTCTAACAGTGTTATAGTCTCGAAATGTTGCAAATAAATTCCCTCGTACGCACGAAAATGTTACTCATTGATTGAAGTTTCATAACCTTTTTAAATTATAAAGGATTGTGGATAAAATCCGACCTGCTTCAAGCTTTCTCTTTCCTCTATATTAATTAAATTATAATATCTCAGTGCTTTTTTATTCTAGCGATGCATGAAATCCTATAGCAAATTAAGATGCTAAATTCCGGTTCAACCCTTCTTCGGACTCTCGACGAATCCGCAAAAAAAAAAATACTACGAGAACAACAAAACAAAGAAAGATTACGGAATCTACTTTCCAAAAAATTACGGATACAGAAAAAAATAATCTACCCAGAAGAATGATACCTTCTTCAATTTTCCACCCAAGTTTAGGCAGCAGCCATAAACATACGTATGTATATGCATAGATCCTATTAAAACATGTCACCATTTCAGACAAACTTTCAATGCAGCAGCGTCACAAGAATAAATGCATCCGAGTAAAACCACTAGCCACAGACATTCTTTCATGCATCCATTCCAGTTTCTTGGCTCTTCTCATTTACTAATTGTAAGTATAATAGCTTGTTAGGCAGTTAATTTAAATAAAGGGAAGCTAAAGTTTAAAGAGACCACGTTGGAATCAATACCACACACACACACACACACACATTCATTTGGGGCTTCAAACACCCTCCCTTGCAATGCACTCTGTCTCCCCTTTCTCATCCACACAGTCTTTCGCCCAGTGTCTGTCTAGAGGGTGGATAGAATGGGGTAATGTTAAATCCTAAGCAGGAGCTCTAGGAGTGTCTATGCACCTTTACTATCTGTGTTGTGAAAAGTACGAAACCTCGCGTGAACATCTCTCTTTTCCCCCCTCCTACTAAACCGCAGTCCTCTGACACAAAGAAAGTTGTAAATGAGTAAACACAAGCAACACATCCGAGTCCGGGAAACGCTCTCACCAAAGGGAACCTTATTTTCACCAGTCGGGCAACCAAAGCAACTTCTTAAACATGTACACAGCATAATACCTTACGGACCTTAAAACATCCACGCATTTTGACGACAATCAAGTTTTCTGTAAAAAGCGATTCCACCGCTCTCGTACACACGACCCACTTGAAACTAATTCTCTACCCAACCGATAATGTTCACTGATTTAGCTTTAGGTTTCTTCCCTCGGGACTCGCTTTTACCCAATTCTATCAGCCGAGTATTATTGTCAGTACAGTGGGGGCAGTACATATCTCAGATTTTCCTCCCGTAAACTCACACAGGCAGCCAACCCATAGGCTTACATATGAACTAGTTTCACAGACTCATTGTATTAATTAAACACTTCTGACCGTCTCATCGGTTCCAATCTGTCTCTCCCTCATCTCTCTTCCTCCCATGCTCACAAAAACACTCTTTTGTGCTTGCATACATACTTTGGCATTATACTTACATGCATGAGACTACCGTGAAAATCCAAACTTTTCACAAGAGGAAGCGGGAGAAAGCGGGTGAAAGCGAGGGAGAAAGAACACATCATACGAGGCTTGAGGGTGCAACTGAGAATACATTCCTTGACTTGCTCTAATCATTGGACACCTGTCTATTAGTAGCTTGATTGCATTTCAAAGTAATTATTTCAATGCAATCCACTTGCAAACAACCCATACGCTGGATGATGATAGTGACTACGTAAAGCAACCAACTCAGGCCTAACTCTCTGTATTTGCACGTGCACAAAGAACAGAAAGGGGAAATTCACGGGAAAAGTACAAAAGGCTGTCTCTCTCTCTCTCTCTCTCGATGGAAACTCTGTACCTATACTCTTTCTCTTTCACCCCTGTCAGATGTTTTCAACATGCTCGTACATATAGAACAATGTGTGCACTTATGGCAAACCACCACTATTGGTATACCGTCTCCGCAAAGAAAATGCCAAACGAGACCTCGAATCCATTCATTTACACCACGCTATACCTTTCAGACGGTAATATACATACAGACATAAGTATACACATGAATAAACATAGATGTATACTCCTCAGCAAAGCGGTCGTCTTTTACCCCTTCTATTAGCTTGCACAACAACACACAAACGTTTTAAGTCTAAAAACTCAGAACCCTTCTCCCGACTCCAGTAGTAAGCCACCTTCGCACAATCATTTATTACCTCAGGTTTAAATTAGGCCTTCCAATTAAATTAAACTTCTTTTCTCCTTCGAAACTTGCCCTTTCTCTCTCCCTCTGTCTCACTTTTCCTCGCTTTCCCTGGCCGTATTACAAGGTTTACAAAGGAGCCTTTGCAAATAGTTTGGTATAAACGTCAGCATGTACGCTTGTACGCATATATGTATGTATTTTTCAGGTACACAGGAAGGAAGCCCTTTTTGGGAAAGAATGAACTACTCACTAACTCCCTTTAGAATCGGTGATGATCGTGATGATGAAAAACTTTTCATTGTCAATCATCTCTAGGCAACAAGCAACTTCAGAGGGAAAGATTCCCCATCATCAAATAATCTGATTCTAGTATAATTTTTTTAATGGTTGACAAGGCTCTTTATTTCCACCTACCAAAGAGTAACTCTCAAATTTGCCAACAACTTTCATCTTTCTCTTTCTTTCTTTCCCTCTCATCTTTATTTTCTCTCTGTCTACCAGTTCAACATTACTTTATGAAGTAGTATTATTATTAAGAATTGCAAAGTAAAAGAGAAAGCAAAATAGAACACAAGAGAGAATACATACAGGAGCTTGTGGATGCCTGTCTGCTTCAGCAAACACAGAAAGGCGAAAGTATTATTATTATTATTATCAATATTAGTCTCAGGTATTATACTCTGACAGCAGTATTTCCCACTCACTCGTTTCTTCTTCTAACTAAACCTCCGTATACAATAACTGAAAAGCACATACTTTCTTTGGAGCGCTATATTCTCCCTCTCTCTCTCTCTCTAAAAACAGGCGAAGAAAACGTAATCATTTCCTAAACTTATCCCGCACCTATTTTCCAAAGAATACAATGTACATTACACATTTCACCAAACTTGTAGTAATCCTCTACTTTCCATTCAATTTCAAACAGAATGAAAAGATTCTCTTTCCCTCGCCTTTACCATTTCTATGTCTTTATGCAAAATTCATTTCTGAGTCAAAGCACACTTTCCCCACTGCACCCACATATACATAAGATTCATCATAATGATCAATTCTCCCTTCCGCTTGTCTTCCATTCCTTGCAGCTCCTTCCTGCCCTGTCTACAGAGCAACATAAAGGAGGGGAATTCTGGATAAAGGAAAAACAGAAAAAAGAAGGGGGAGATGGTGTGACGGGAGTGAAAGAGGGAGAAGGCGAGGTAGGAAAGAAGAAAGATGTTAACTTGTGTGAATATCAGGAGGTATCAGTTTCAGCATGAACAAAAACTCAATTGATCCGTATACCTTTTGAATCCCCAAGTGACCTCCGTAAATTAGAATTCTCACTTACGAATAACTCCGCGTATATCAAGTCTCCTCGCGCAGCCTCTTCTTCAAAATAATGCCGCTGACAACACACCCACAAGCCGTGCCGATTTTATTACATAATACCACATTGAAGTTGTCAGTTCAATTTCATGGACTCTTTCCAAGTAAATAACACATTTGTGAATCTTAACAGCGCCCCCGCTTTCGGTTGCCTAGATATGTTGCCAAACTAATTGTCCAGACCCACATAAACATGAATTACATGGTGGAAAAAATGACGCCGCATCGTGGTGTTCGTATTTGAAATCATCGTAATCAAATTTATTCCCATTAAAAGGATTTTCTTACATAAAAACCCTGAAATCAGTGAACTGATATGTTCATTAGGTTCCTCATGCCCCATACTATTACCACAAAAGATATGGAAAAGAGACGCATACCTAATTATTAACGCGTTCTGATTTGATAAAAAACATGAAAATAAATCTTCAAAAATACGTACTTGTCAGTTTACGGAGAAAAACGTAAGAGAAAATTATTCAGAGCACAAATGATTATCTATTATTGTTGGTAGGAGAAAATCCCTTTTATTTAAAAAAAAAAAACGGCCGCCATTGTAGAGAACGACGGAGCGAAAGTAGACAAACCATTTTTCTGTACAACATCAGGCTTATCATAAAAATATCACACTTTCTCAATAGTTTGGTGCCATAGTAGGCGTCGTTCCGTGTCTAAATTTCCCAAACAATTTTACCTTTTACTAAAATTCCCACCGGCTTGTAATTACGTACGGTACGGACGGATACATTTGAGTCTTCCTTCGAAGTTGTAAATTCGCCTAAACTTTAGCTATACTTTATATAATTATGGAGTGATGTTTCTATTATTGCAACGCATATAATTATAATTATTATACCTATGTATATCATGTTTAATTAAAATTATGCAGTTCCTAAAATTCATGCGTATTTCACGATTAAATAAATCAACCCTGTCCATTAATATCATGAGTTAGAAAATCAACATTGTAGGTATTTCATAAATAAGATAATGCACGTAGCAATTTGAAACATGCATTTGGTCCTGGCACCTACCAAAGCCGCATTCTCACCTCTAAATAAAAAAAAAACTTATATAAAGTCAATAAATGGATGCAACCAACCAACCAACACACAGGTAACGTTCTTACTGCTTACTTAGAACCGAAGAACAGTGTGAGAAGAAAAAGATTGTAAGGAAGCCACTCTGGAATATTTATTTCCTTCCATTTAAAGGCCTTCACGTTTAGATGCATGTATCCTTTAAAGAAGAACTCATGTGTAATATGTACGTTTCAGGTAAATGAAAATAACACGGCAAAACTGATAAAATAGATTCTTTGAAAGGTAGAAAAGAATCGCTTTTAAAAGAAGCACGATATATATCAGATTGAAATTTTAATAACAAGAATTCTATTGGCAGTTTAAAAGTGTCAATGTCAGACATGTTATGCCTATGTACATTACACAGATACATATATGTATGTATTAGCGTTTGCCTGTGTCATAAAAGATTGAAATCTCAAGTTTCTGATCTGAGTTTCGCCGCCTATGCAGCCTGCTAACCATCAGCTAGTTGAAGTAAATTCAAGAGGCGGATGGGTCGGAGGCGAACTCAATTCTTTATAAAAAAGACAAAAACTCATGCAAACGTTCAAATGCTCCAACAATGTTGAATTGATCACTTTGTAATGGCTTTGAATTTTCAGCACTTTTTACCAACCTTTTGTGCCACCCAAACTATCAAAATTGTAGATACCTCCAGACGCAGTTAAAAAGGAGCAAGTTTGGATTGCCAAATCAGGTGATGCTATTCACCAATATAAGTGGTGATTTTTCGCTGGTGTTTGCAATAAATTACACACAATGCTATTTAACTGAACACGAACTGAAACGGGGTGAAGAAATAATAAATATACGCTCACAGAACTTGAACAACTTCAATAAAACTTCTCCTTCTTGATTCTTTCACGTACTGACACACAAGTTACAAGGAACACCCATTCAAGGATAGAAAAAAAAACTTCTGCTGGAATTCTATGAGAAAGTTATACTTTCAGTCTTTGTTGTCTCTACCGTCAGCACATGACACTTAGAAATGCAAAAAAAAAGCCTACTTTGAAAGAGCAGTTTAATAAAATATATTTTACAATTGAAACGTATACAGTTATGTGTGCTTTGTAGATAAAATAACTTTCAGTTCCAAAATAGTAATACTTTATTTCTCACGTACAATGATTGAGCAAATACAATAATACGGAAAACATTTTATTGGTTCGATAATACAAAGAACTTCATTTCTTCAGAAGAAAATAATTACTTTTATAACTCCAGTATTGACGTAAGTATTCTCAGCGTTAATGTGCAATGCGAACTGATCCAGCTGATGGCAACTGCAATTGCACATAAGACATTCAGTACAGAATCCTACGGACGCTTAAACCTTTGCACCTATTTTTTAAGTTACATTCACATATGTAACTGGTATCATTATTACAACCACTGCAGCTACTGGTACTCCCTAATAACACCAACATACTTGAAGGATGTTCCACATACTCGATCCCAACCCATACAAGTTGTGCACAAGGTAAGTTACGTAACATTAGCGTAAGCAAGTAAGCGGCCGAGAATACAAACCATTTACCTTTTTTTTGTACACTCGCATAACTTTTATATATAAATGCAACAGACCACGTGCACTACCCATGCATCACTGGAAGAGTAGCTGGAACGCTTGTGGCAATGAATAGAGGGAATCCGATCAACGGCATCAAAAAAAATCATTCGCGAAGAAACCTCGGAACAAACAGCTAATACACAAAAGCACTGAGCTGCAGTCTGCGGTGAAAAAAAAACAACATTTTTAACTATGGGGTGAAGAGGGAGAGCGTGTTGACATAAACGGAGAAAGGATTACGAATCCTGCACACATTTTAGGAATCTAAATCCTTCACATTATATTTGCGATACTTTAATGGAAAGGTGTATAAAATAATCGCTATGCTGAACATTATACCAGATAATGTATTCAGAGTGGTGAGGAGTACACACACCGCATACATCCTTCATGTGCAAACAGTTCACAGTAAAAAAAAAAAAATAACAACAAAAAAATAGACGCAAAGGGGCCACTTTTCTTTCTATTTTTTTAATCTTTGCACATATTGAATTCAAATTGCATTCAGTATACTGCAGCTGCAGGTTCAATTGGTTGGTAGTAATAATTTGAAAATTACGTACAATTTGTGCCTGCAACAGTTGCTTCGATTCTTTGCACTTTGTAAAAAAAATGCAGAAGCAACGATGATGATGATGTGTGAGTCTGTCCAATGAGCCGTACTTCATATATTGTAGCAGCACTAGATAATGTGAAAGTGCGGGAGAAATAATTCCGCCCATTTTGCGGACGCAACTAATAATCAGGTAGCAAAAGCTAGGGAAAACAAGTTTGAAGCGATTCCCTCAACACGAGGTATGCCTCCTCAGGAGGTATACCTCCCCATCATCATTCAAATGTAAAGCATTTTCAAGCAATAAATGGGTGCAACTTCATTTTAGAAACTGCACAGGCCTACCTATTTCACATTCCGAAGCACTAAATTCATTATTGTACATGTCTCCAACGTTTTAATTGTTACAACTTCCCCTACAGCATATGCTGTGAGTCGATCAAGAAATGCAACTCGTAAAAACCTTGAGAAAACTGCATTCTACTTCACTTCAATAATAGCAGCAGCTCCAAAAACATCCAAATGTATTCCATCATAGTTGCCGCTCGCGGAAGAATATCAAGGGTATAAACATTAAACATACGCGATACTTACATGTGCAATCCAAAAGCTCAACCCAAATTTATATGTGCGGGAGCCAATTCATTTTTTTTTCTCCAGACCCGCACAACCCTTCCCAATATATAATTGAGTGTTATTTGCTTTAGGGTTATTTTTTACATGTAAATCGTAAGCATTAATGCACCTAGCTGACATTGAATGCATCAACAAAGTAAACTTTCTTCAGGCAGAGTTTTCAAAATGCATGTAGAAAACATGCAGGAAAAGTAGTCACAAAGAACTTGAAAGCTATAGATTTCGTGTATGCTCCCTAATGCAATGGATTTTACACATACATATACATATGTCATCTTTAAAAAGCTGGCATGTATTTCCACATTTGCACCCTATAGTACACCCTATCACCCTAATACATATACGTACGTACTACGTACATTACATACTCAAAATCCCATTGCGTAGCAAACCTGTCCCCCCATTAGTACAGATGTATTCTGTATTAGTATTAAAAAGAATCGGAGGAAGACTGCCCACTGTCACTGCAGAATTCCGGGTTATCTCAAATCGAATCAGGAGCAAGTATTCTGTAAAGGTACAAACACCAAATTTTCACGTTACGGATGCCTGCAGCCTGTCAACCAAGATCAACGGCTGCCCGGATTACTCTTACTGTTTGTCTTCTGACGTCGCAGAAGACTTGCACTTTGAATATAGCCTCTTTTTTTCACTTTCTCTTGCAATATCCTATCAACTGTTCGTTTTCCCATACTCCTTTAGCTAAATATAAATACAACGTTTAGAGAGTGAATACATCCTTATGTAAAAGATGTTTAATATGGGTTATGATGGGTTATGCATTCACTCGTTCCATTATGTTCTTTTGATTATACATTGCATGATTGCACTGTGTTAGCATCATGTAGTATGTATGTATGTTAAATGTGCGCACGATGTGAAAATGTTATATTTGTAAATGAACAACAAGTGTTTAAACCTACCATACGACAAAGGCGTCTTAGCCTCTTGACATTGATGTAAATCCAAAAACAGGTAACTTAATTTAGAGATTTGATAATACGATATTGCAGTTGAATTATGTATACATACATATTCTCTTGACTACAATTCGCTAACGCAAAACAGCTTTGGAGCCTAATAATATTGACAGTTCGTTTAAAGTAATAAAACGTGATTTCCCCCTGGTTATTGAAATATAATGTAACTCAGAAATTCCATATTTTTCCTAAATAAAGTCTGTCTCACAGGGAAATGCACAAACATATTTTGATGCGGACAGGATGGCGGTCCACAAGTAAAGAGGCAAAAGTCCTTGTCAAATAATGGCAATAGCACTAATTAGTAAAAGGTGACGCGAATATACGTACAGTAAACAGAAAAAATAGTGCAATCCTCAGCATTTATGGAAATTGTAGGAAGTACAGAAATGCCTTATTACTGACAGAAAGATATTGAAGACACACATGCCAGAAAAGTCAAACCAGTAACCTGTTATAGGTAGCATGATGCAGCAGAGGAGTAATGGTTTGTTCAGTTTCGACATGTTACCGAGGTTAAGATAAAATAATGGTATGGAAAACGTGTGTAGCTTATCCACGAAACAAAGTCAACAAGGAGTGAACGACTGAACGTTGCTATATGTTATGAGAAGAAAAAGGACTGGTTTCCCTACATGCATAACCAACTCGAGGCCTCACAACTTCGTAATTTTACTTGCACTACAAGTCAAGCAAGAACCCACAAAAAATATTTTTCCTCTTGTTGGATTCCAAGTCCAACCCCTCACACGAGTAGTTTATATTATGTAGAGCTAAAAGGAAGGTGTGCACAGTGCAGTATACGTACACAACATAATCATGTGTGAGGCAGCTTTCATCTCCCAACCAACACCGTGTCTTCTCCTGAAAAACGCTGGTCTTAAGCTGCCAATAGTTGTACAGACATTACAGAGAGAATAAATAGTACATGTATGCGTATTCATATATGTATGCATATACGTATGAGCAATTTTTAAATATACCCTTGGCGTCGTCATTCAAATTACAATTAGAGCCCAAGATGCTTTGGAATCTGCAAGTTATAGAAAAATATCTTGATGCGATTTCCACTGCAGTTATCTATAACTTTCCGGCACCTAGAAACATTTCTTTTTAACTCTCAGTGTGAAGTCTCAAATGACTACCGAGAATCTCCTGCGGACTAACCATAGCCAAAGTGAGTAGAACATTTCGGTAGCTCAGGCGCTGTCAAATACATTTGTCTTCAAAATGTTTGAAGTGTGCAAAACCAATTGGATACAAGTCCAGAAGGCGACGTTATGTCAACGAAAACGAACGTCGATGAAGTGTTAATAAAATAAAATCTTCTTTCAAGATAAACAACCGGAACACGGGCGACACAAAAAATCCCGCCTATGCCCTTTCTTCATAACCGTACCAAATTCAATCTGTCTAAACATAAATATGGAGTCAAACATCACAACTCACAACCCACAGAATTGGAACTATTTCTGCGAGCAAAATAAACTGGAGTACGTGAAAACTACTAAACTATTAGGAAAAACGAACGAGTAAAACATGTACGCTTCCAAAATTCGACCAGAATGTGCGAAATGCAAAAACTATAATGAGAAATGAATATTGCGTGATAGCGTCAGGACTTCGACAAAATCTCCATTTGTAGAAAAAATCTGGGTAAAAAAATCTCAGCCATTATAACAAAGTAGATGAGGTTAAATGAATGGCTAATTCCGAAAGAACTTGTTTGGCAATTTACAAAAGGTTTTTACAGATGACTGCGGAGTATGCCCTTATTTCGTGTGTAGGGGGTGTATCTTATAAATAACACCTATCAACTTAAGCAAACATAATGCACCCGGCCTTTTCACTCTGGAAAAACACATGGCAAGAGAGCTACGGCACATCCTTTTCACAAGCTCAGCCGTCATTGAAGCAAACAGTGGATAAACCACGACCTGCTCGTGTAAACCACTAAAATATATCGTGAAAAAAAAATTAGCAGGAAATATTTTAACTTAAAATAATTCCATCCGTCATAACCTGCAATTACAGGTTGTGTAAATATAAAATATAGAAGAATAGAAACGAGGTCTAGAAAAAATCTTCCAGAAAAAAGAATTCATTGTTAGTTTATGACCGACATAAACTTTCTGCATAAGAAACCCATGCATCACAATTCGAAGTGGGGAGTACAATACTTAAAACGAAAGTGCTCCTTCCCTATGTCTTCGACATTAACTTGCCCGAGTAACGACCCAGCACGTACACAGGACCTTAGAGGGAGGTGAACGTTAAGAAAAAGCAGGGAAAAAAATTCGCTGTCTTTCTTTCCCCGGTAGATTCATTCCTTTTCTCCCTGTCATTACATTTGATTTTCATCCCATATATGCCGCTCTAATAAACCAGTCCCGTACACTGATGTAAGAAAGGTTTTCTATAGCTCTCCTCATTCCAGTAGGCTGCTCATACAAGCAGAGGAGGGAGTCTGCACTATGTACACACATAACTTCTTCATGAAATTAAAAACATAAAAAAAACAATGTAACCAATAGGAAATGGAATTGTCTTCTTTTCAATTTGCTTCAGAGAACGACTGTGGATATGTGCGGATTTTGATGGACAAGTTTTAATATGGATAAGGTGGTGGACATAGGAAGGGGAAGTAAAAGAAAACAAAATCAGCAGGAGCTGAAGACGACATTTTTGCTGGAACAATCAAAACTATGGCATCATAAAACATTTCAGGTAGTTGGTATCAAAACAGCGGGGAAAAAGACACTGCCAACCATGAAACGCAGTCATAAAACTCGGGAGTAAAAGTCACTTCCCCAGAAAGATTTCTTTTTCACAACTTCCACTCCTTCCTCGTCTCCTTACATTACCAAAGCCTTTACAAGCTTCTTAAAATAAAGCCGTTTTCTCCACATTGTGGACAAAGTACAACGTACGTATGACGTGCATAGAACTTTCTCCACGACCATTTAAGCGGAAATGTTTTACCCTCTCTTTTATTGCCTCCCTGCTCTCGTTAAAACAACTCTGCTTTTCAAAATCCGGTCACTCCAAATCAAGTCGTATTGACAAAGGGTGTCAGCATTACAGCAGTGGCAACGCTGACTTTTTTGTAACCAAAAGCGCTTGCAAAATCCTTGGCCGAGTGCAGCAACTGGCAAAAAAGCATCCAATTGTTTTTCATGTGCCGAAGTTTTAAATAAAAATTATCTTTTTTTTTCATAATACCGCAGCCGGGATATGCAGTTCTCTTGAGGAAAGATTTCATGCTATGAACTATTTAATTGTGAATCAGCACGCCAGTTTTTGTAGCAAGTATGCAGTTGTGTAGGATTACAAGAATTCGAAGAACCATCACTTTCGGTGTCAGAATTATATATACAAATACAAACCTTACAAATTTAATGCAGCGTAATAATGGCAAATAAAAGAAATACCGCACATGCACTAGAAGAGCGTGCTGGCAAATCATTGTCATTGTGGTGCATTTAGGAAATCGGGAGCTCCGTACTAACAGTGAAGTATCAAAAGACACACATAATATATAGGATACTTCCAGATTTTGCGCAGAAGGTGACTCCTTCCGAATCACATAAACTTCTCGTCGTAACACACTGTCATAGACAGGAACTTAAAGAAGTCGTTAAAATATGGACAAAAAAAGTCCAATCTACAAAGGAGACACCAGGTAGAGAATTTGGGTTACAACCAGACGTAGGCACAGAAAAAAACCGGAAATCGATTTATTATCGCAACACATTGATTACTATCTTGAATACTTTAAATTTTTCTCTCGTTTATTTTCGAAATCTTGCAAAAAAAAGGCATGCTTGCCACTACTAATGCTGCCCTACACATTACTCTGAAACTATTCAATCTATTTGCATGGTGCCTTTTTAGGTGGAAAAAGTTCACTGAAAATGTTTATTGTCCAACCTTGTTGTATAGAATAGAAATGAATCCAAAAAAAAAATCCCTCTACAGAGCAAGGTCAAATAAGTGAAAAGTTGAAAATTGAAATTCTCGATACCAATACATAACTTTTTTACAGTGAAACTTCTCACGAGTTATTCCCTCGAAATCCAACAATTTTTTTACAAAATGAGTAAAACGTACGAGTACATAAACTAAGCTAAAGGAAATTCCAGTGAAAAGCTATGAACAAACTTCAACTTGCCTTTCTTTTGTCGAATCACGGATCATCCCTGACGTTTATAGAACTTATAAGCTTTTAAAAATAAGTTCTTAGACAGGCATCGCCAGAGACGGACTTTACTTTTGAGTCTTATCAAAACTTGACATTCATGTTAGAATAATGACACCATATCACCATTCGTTCTGTTGTTCCCCTCATAGTAGTGGGAGTAGCACAGTATTACATATATGCTTCACGTTCACGCACAAACATGAAACATTAACATAATGGAAAAACATACGAAAATAGGGAGGGAAGCTGGTGCACTTATTCCGATTTCAGACACTACAAAATAGAATTCACGGTAAAAGCTGTTGTCAGACAATAGCACTCTTATTCAGTAACATTCACAAAACAATACTTTTTGTATCGCATTTACTGATCTCTTGACACACTTACAACACAAGACAACAACAAGATTCACTTCAAAACAATTTTACGTCCATGTTCCAACCCCAGTAGACTGAAAACATTTTTCAATTGCGTTGGCCAACATATAGAACACGACACTTTTTACACATACAAGCTACAGCCCATCAAAACTAGCAGCTACCAAAAAGTAATAATTACGCATTTTTTATTCACCATTGTCATACGAGAGAACTCTAGTTCTAAAAGGTCGTCAAACTTGATCCCTTCTAATGATGCTGCTGGCACACTTGAAGTAACTTTCAATACTGTATCACAATTAGGCAATTGTCGCCATCCCCAAAATACACACAATGTTTTTCATTAAAACAAAAAAAAACATGCTTGCAAGCTTTTCATCCTTTACATCGTGTATTTGGGCAAATATTTCGCGGTATTTTATATACTTTCAAATGGATCACCTGAACCACATTTTTACCAAAAAACCTTTAGAAAACGCCCCAAAATAATTTCGTTTTCATAACGCAATCGATTTTTTAAAATAAATGTACATATACATTTATCGTCGAGGTTTTTGTCTGTAGCACAAAGAGCTTATTTTGAAAAGTAGTTTACACGCTGAAAAGTTACAGAAGAAAATTGAAAAACCCGTGTCATAGCTGAAAACCCTTACAGTATCCTGTAATGATTAACGCAACAATTACGAACACTCAGTAACTGAATTTGACTAATTGACTTTAGAGAAACTACTCGACAGAGGTTTTTTTTCTTTTCAAATATGGCTACAATACAATCACAGCTTGCACTTACTGCAGGTGCAGGCACATATTACATCTTTACTGGAAAACTAATGAGACACTGTAAACCTGTAAGTATTACGTATATAGAAAGCATTACTTTATCTCGACAACATGTTTATCCTTTATCCACTGGCCTGATCGTATGAGGACTGCAATGTAAATCAATTGATAATTTTATAATTGCCTCACTAGTTCACTAGTGTTTTAAAAACCTCTTCATCCGCAGCCATGAGAGGATAGCTTTGGAGTTTGGAGAGTGTAAGGTAATGCCTTTCGAAATTCAAACCCAGAACTGCTAAGAAATATTAACACAACTACCATTACGCCTCATAGTTTAGCACCGTACATACACGCTGTCAGAACAACCGACTGTGCATTAGCATCAACCCAACCAAAAAGGTTTTTAACAGTTCCGGAGTCAGAGCCCCATGGTATAACTAATTTAATATTCTTACCCCATGCTGATTGTATCGACTTCGAACTACCGATTATATTTGTATATTGTATATGTTCCGACGCTTTAACGCATGCAAAAAGGGTTTTTTTTTGTCTGTAGCAACCAGCCAATACTCTCCTGGGACATACCGCTATGAATGGCAAGTAGATAATTACCCATCCAATTGCTTGGAAAACGCAGTCAGTTCGCCGACCTTAGTTCGGATGAACTGGATTGATACTGAAAAAAGCATAATCGAACTAGATGCGTCTCCATCACTAACAATGTTTTGAGAAATGTAATCGCCCAAACTCACGGCATACTATTTTACCGGATCCCTATTTTTCTGGAAGCGTTCACAGGCGCAATAGCTTCCACAGGCACAACGAACATGCTTTTTTAAGAGTTTTTTAGACGCGGTCATGCTGCATATACCCGTCACTCTTATTTTGTCCTGTGGACCACTACAATGATATGGACCTCATATCCAAATCAAATCCAAAACCAAGAACCTAGGACAAGTTCGGTACCTGACTACATCGCACCTTCAAATAAACACGTAATAGCCGCAGGTTCTCATTACTCAAAAATATACTCGTCGGCTCGCAATCAAAATGACACCCAAATCATTTTTGTACACATAGTCCATTTTGCAAAAGTCAATTAAAATTCCTGACGAACGAAAAACACAGAACACACCAAAATGTATAGCTGCTCACAGGTGTATAAGTTTCAGCATTCCGGCGAAGTATACGCACATGAAAAACCAAGACGACATGGGCGAGTTAAGTATACGCAAAACCAGGGACACCCAATCATGCCATGGACATAAAGTCATTCACAAAAGAAATTGGTAAAAAAAAAGATACTTAACAACGACGACAACCTGCGAATTAAGGGCCAGACGACACCATGCCAATCATTTGCCACCAAGTTAATATTTTTTACACATGTGTCGGAGTCAAAAAACAAAAGGATGGACTCCCCTTTCCCAATATTTTTTTTTTACTCGAGTGGATGGAAACATGTAAAGCACACAGAATTTCATTGCGAACTACTATAAAATTATAAAATAGTAATAAATATTGTTCAATCACAAAATATGTTCATGGTAATGTCTTTGGACATCAAGGCCATGATTTGAAAAAAAAAAGTAATATATACATATTTTTTCTAATTAACAATGTATACCAAGTACTTACAGACAGATGAGAAGAAATGGAAAATATCTACCTTGTACAGGTGTCTTCCGTCTCCGGTCAAAGGAAATCAAGGTCCTCCCGACTTGTTAGTAAGTATATTATTGACTCTTCGAGAATCTCCAGACTGTTTCCAGGTCAAAAAAAACGTGATGACCCCACAGGTTCCGTCGTCCTCCCCCCCAAAAAATGTTGATCACCGTGCTTTCGGACTCATATGAATACATATAATTTTTTTTATATTATATATAAATCCCCTAAAATAATTTACCTTGAATCCTTCTGTTTATACATTTCCCAAAAAATCCCTTCACCTACGAGTATTATTATCTACAGTTAATTACAGGAGCCTGTACAGGTAAGTAAGACTTTAATTGTTTTTTTCCAGAGACGTGTTGTTGTTGGTGGAACCAAAAATCCAATACAACTATACTAATACACTTTTTTACACACGTCTCAACAAAGACTTAATCTACTACATATTTGCCTCTATAATATCCATTGACTCAACATAAATGAAAGCAAAACGGAAGAAAGAGAGAATGTATTGTATACATATATGTGTAATACCCAAAAAAAACTATATATATATTCCAAAAAGGATCTCCATCAAGTCCGGGATAAAGTAAAAGCCTCGACTGGATCCAAGCCGCCTTTTATCTTTCTAAAAACTAAAAAAAAATTATTGTACTAAAACAAGAGCTTTATTTTTTGGTCCACACTATTTTGACACTGTATTAAAATGTCCTTAAAAATTTCTTCTCCCTACCTTGTTCTTTCTTGACAAAAAAACTTAACTCCAAAAATTATGTAAATCAACAACAACAACGTCCCTTTATAAAACTTCGTATTTAGTCCTTATTGTTAAGAAAAAAAGAAGACCAAAAAGTGTTGTATGTATACATAAAAACAAGAAATCGAACAAATGGCGATTCGCTTACAATGCAAACCATGTGATCCACTCCGTCCTTTGGAGGTGAACTTGAAAGCTAAGCTTTTTTTTTCAAAGCTTTGCCATTCACTCCCATAGAGAAAATCCGTCGGCAACGGGAACGACGAGTGAACGCCTTTTCTTCAAAACTTATACGCTTTTAATATACGTACAATGTACGCCCTCGTGGCACATCCAAATCTCCCTTTATATTACCTCTACGTCCTTTTTTGTCGAAAGGGATTCTCCCTCCGTTTTCATGGGCAAACAAGAATAAAGGACGTCTTCAGTACGTATTATGGCATATCCTTTCCCTCTTATTGTTTTTTTTTTCGGTTTTATCATTTTGGTCCCGGTACAATTAAATACTTGACCCGGTAGGCACTTTCCAGTGTTCTCAAAACGTTTTCTCCTCACCACATTTAATCACACTGAAACCCGCGTATTCACATTAAAGGGCTTCTTATAAGATGTGTGGAATCAGTAACACAGACAAACGAATTAATTTTTACTTTTTGCACAACCTCTCCTCATGTTTTTTTAAATCCCATACCAAACATATTTATACAGGGATGGATGCACCAGTGCAAAGGACATGGTTTTTTTAGGATTGCCAACTTTTCTAAGAACTTGTTCTAAAATTATGTTTTTTTATACAATTTTGTTTTTTATTAGTGAATCACATTGACAGCAAGTAATTGTATACACTATGATATAACTACGTACTTATGTAAACTTCTAGGGTCATCGTGTTTGTCCGTCGTCTGTCTACGTCACTGATTTGCCGTACCCGCTGTGCTCGGCAAAAGCTTTCGCTGAAACAGAAAAAAATATAGGAAACATTTTGATTAACAAGTACATAATGTGTAATAATTATGACATAGGTATTACGCACACTTTCAATAATATTAAAATTTAAAATTTTTATTACGTATGTATGCATATATACGAAATTATGCATACGACATTAAACTTTTGCGATGTTAGAAATATTTCCAGGAAATCCTAAAATGTTTATGTTGACAGTCAATTAACTCATTGACGACTGCGAATGGTTAAAAAATAGCATAATTCATGAAAAATAGATTAATTACCGGCTTTGAAGAGACCGACCAGCAGTACAAAAGAAATAGAATGGGTAACTAACGCCTTTCGAGTCTTCTCACTATCCTCGGCATCTGTGAATACAAACGAAATCCAAGCAACAGTGAATATTCACTCGATCACTTTCGTAACTAAAATAAAAGCTCAGTTTAGACCAAAAAGATGAAACAAGTTATCTTCAAAGTCTATAAGGCTGTTGAAATTTACTGACGAATTCATCAGGTGTGGGAGCCCTCTAGCAACTCAATTCATTATAGATATAAACGCATAGTAATTCCTACAATTATTCGAATTTAGCAAGTAACCGCCGTGTTTAACATAGGAATCGTTAAGTGCAATTGTGCAAGAGTATTTTCGAAAATCTATATTAATGGTATAGATTGCTGGATTCCGAAACGCGCCTTCTATGCTTGTAATTGTAAAATGGTTCTTGACCCAACTCAAAGGTTGGTGTTGAATTGTATATTAATTTAAAATGCGTATTGTGAAAAAACAAAAATTTTACCATTACTGTCCACAAAACTCGGATTCATCTTCTCGGCCGACCCAGTAATACAATCAGCTTACTCAATTGACGACAATGTGACCTGAAATAGATTTAAATACAAATAGATTTAGCCATTGATCCAAATAGACAGCTATGTCACCCACTCCAAGAGTTTCTATTCGAATCTCAAGACAGAAAAGCAGCTCGTCTAAACGAAGCTTGCCTAAATTTCACAAAAAATGAATCAAAACTCTCCAAATCGGATGTTTATGTATACGTGCGAATATTTAAAAAGGTATTTCAAAAAGCACACCGCAATTACACATCCGTTACGGATTTTCCCGTTGTGAAAACGAAAAGAATGAGAATTTGATAAAATTGAATATAATGTCCACTGCGACAAAAAAGGTCGCCCGAAACTGAAACAAAAACTCACCGTTCTCAAATCGCTTTTAATCAATGGATTTTTTCGACACGTTTTACCAGATTTAAAACCGTCTCCAACGGTTGGAAATGATGACAATCTTCAAATATTTTCGAATTAAATACGCTTTGGCTGCACGTGTGATCTATGTATTTTTTTTTAGTATAAGCCGTGAGTGAAAGATTGTATATATTTTTTACATAGGCTTTTTACATTGCAATTGCACTCGTGAGGTGTGAGTAGTTACACACGGAGTGAAAGCAAAACTCAAATACAAATTATGCACCAAAAAAGTCACATGTATTTTTTGCCCATCAAAATAGAGAGAAGCTTTCTACCGGAAGACAAAGGGTTGTTATTACTGCATTGTATTTATGTGTGGTTCAAGTTCAAAAATCAAAATTACATTTTACATTTTTGCCTATGGTGCATTCTGTAACTATTTTCCTTGTTCCTGAGGATTTTCAAAAGAATTTTCCACTTCAATCGGCTGAAAATAGAAAATCCTGCTAGGTTTTTTTTTTTTTTGGACGGGAAAAAGGAGTCATTTTCGACCAGATGGATCATTTTCGCCTCCAGGGAAAAATCCCGGGGAGTTTCCGGAATGAAATTCCCTGCGTTTCTATACGACAGGGTAAGAGTGATGAGAAGGGGGAATCATCCACATATGGGACTTTTATGGAGTAAAAGCCTCCGAAAACTCGGAATAGAAATACGAATAGATCTTTTATAGGAAATGAGAAGCTGAGATCTGGATGAGATGAGAGGATGGAGATTTTTGTTCATTTCATTGCTGAAGTAAACAAATCTGATCATCCCCACTTTGCCTCCATTCAACTAGTGACCAATTAAATTTGGTGACATCAGTTTGCTTAAGGTCAGTTACGGGGAATTCCAATGGCCATGTCGCTAGATAATATTTTCGAAGTTATAGCCCTGTCAATATAAGGATTTTTCATTGAAGAAGAATCAGTCTTACTCATAATCATCTCCACCCACCTAACACATAGGAAATGATTAGAACATCTTTGTGGATCGATAAAATTCTGGAGTTTTTCAGGGTTCCTTTTATGAGTCACAATCATAGGATTATATTATTATATGCAGTAGTCCTTGTATAGTTTGCATATCTGTTAAATCTCCTACACGTGGCACCACACAATGTCATGTGAATCTTTTACTGAGGAAGATGATCACATTTAAGTTACTAAATGAGTCAGCCTCATAAAAAAACAGGGATTGTAAAATAGATATGAAATAAATTCTCTTTAAGTATTTAAATGGGTAATCCGTATGTAGTAGTTACTTGAGAGGATTAAAATTCTTCTCGGATTAAAACAAGGGAGGATTTATTGTCAAGTGAGGACGAATGATGACATAATATGTGTTTTATTAGTGTTTATTTGTTTGTTTAGTACAGTGCCAACATTGCCTAACACCAACGGACTGAAGTAAGGCGGGAAGGAGATGATCATATTTTAATCTACAGTCATAAGAGGAAGAGCAGCAGCGGAACGTAAACGTACAGAGTGAGAGAGAGAGAGCAAAAAAAAGCTCAAAAACCCGCCTTTCCCCGTCTCCCCCAATGGCTACAGACTTTTTCTCGGGTTTTTTTCATTCAGGAACTCCCAGTTTATCACGGAAGATACGTTCTTCAGGAGTATTTACATCACTCTCTCCAGATATATAGTGCATAGTTATAGATATATAGTTTTTTCCCAGGAAAAAATACCTTTTACTTTAAGTCAAAACTTCCTCTTCCTGTCTGCTGTTCCTGACTCTTTTTTTTTATCTTCACATTTCTTCTATCTTTCCAGCGTCTGTTATACATATAGAGGAAGAAGATTTTTTTTTAGAAGATAACATTTCCGTTTTTCCTTACCCTTTTTTTCTTTTTTAAGGAACAATTTTGAAGGGGGTCCATTCTTTTTACCATGTAATTTTTTGTTTTGTTTTTCTTCTGTACACTTTTTTAGGTATACAATTCCATACAATCCTTTTGGTGGTGTGGAGCCTCCGTTTTTTTTTATTTCCTTCCAATGTTCTGTATATTTTCGTTTACGGAGTGAGCTGTGAATTTTTTCGGGGGTATACGGAAATAGATTAAAATTTTGGTGACGTCAAAATGCTTTAAAATAAGGGTGACCATGTATTGTGCCAAATAAGAAGGTACAAATTTTTTGGAACCTGCTTTATTACCAAGAATTAAGGAGAGATTACCTAATAAAAGGTGAGTGTTGTGTTTTTTTTATTCTCCAGGATTTGCGTGCTCCCGAGATTTGGTGTATTGTACATATAACTATAGGTATATGGGTTTTGGTAAAAGTGTGTCATCCGATGTGGGCAGCAAATGTTGTATTGTATTAGTCAGCAGAAAGGTAGGTCATCAAGGTGTAGGTGTGTTCTGTCGTTTGTTCACGTAAGTACCTTTTGAGGGAGGATTTTGTGGCGGAAATAGTTATTCCAAATCTTTGTGTTACTCAAGAAAGTCGTTTTACAAAATTAGACTGAGTACGTGACCCAGATCAACTGGAATTCTAGATTGATTTCTGGTGCAGGCTATATTTTTAAATGTTAAGATAAATGTTTATACGTTTGTATTTGTATTTGGTTGTGACAGAGTATGTGAAACATTGTGACTGAAAGATTGGAAAGTTACTTGCAAATTTTTACGAACGATTTGAAGCCAAAGGGATGATAGTTTTATCAAGGTTAAGGAGCTGAGGTTGTGGAAATGGAAACAATGCACTCAGAAGTTGGTCGTCAAATGATTAGTTCATGTATTATTGCCGGAAATCTCCAATCGCAATAAGTTGATTGTTTATACTGGACAAGGATTATTTGCCCGAGGCACAATAGTGGCCCGTTGTGGCAGTTTGAATTTCAGTTGAGGGAAGGTGGGGTTCGTTGTGTAATCAGGACAATCGTCGTTTTATAGCTAGATTATTGTAGTGACAAGTAAAACTAAGCAGACTTTTATGTACGCGAAAAATTGGCTGCAATGTTTGTATTATCTTCATATGCTATTCTCAACGTATATGTATAAAAGGATACATTAATTATAGATTTTCCTTGATCTCATTTTGTGGCTCACATTCAGTGGTCTGGTCCCTGTGCTTAAGTCCATAATCGACAAACGTTTTTATTTGCTCATTCATCCGTTGAATTTTGAGCTGGTGGCACAAATGCCGGTTAGCACCATGGACGGAGTAACTACAGGTACAAGTTTTTACAGCTGCTTCCAGATTTCTAATTTTCTAATTTTGATTTTACTCGTACCAATTAATTGAAAAGCTAGTGTGCTAAAATGTTAACACAACCGTTGTTTTTAATTGCTATACAGAGGAGCAAATTGTGATGACCCCTAAATCAAAGACAGACAAATCAACAACAATTGTCATTGAAAGACGTCGAGTGGAAGTTCCTGACACCGGAAATAACGGTCAAGTTCACGTTGCTGGAGGAAATCATAAGGGAATTATAATTAACAAACAAATTACAAATGGTGAGGATATATTTGGAAAATGGTTTAGGTTTCGGGCACATGATAGGATCCTGGCAAAGTCTTGCTTACTTCAATTTCGTAAGGAGGACGGACTATTGTTCAAGGATTCCGAAAGTTAATGTAATTTTGCAGTATATTTTGTGTAGCCCTAAAAATGGCAATTTTGATCAATCTTAGGAAACGTTGAAGATTTCCCCTCGCAAATGTCATTAGAGTTCAAAGTATTTCTGATCAACGCCGTAACGAAGAAACACACCTTAGAAAATCGAATACTTCGATTTTGGTTCAAGGAAGAATTCCCTGTCTCAGATCGAGCCAAGCTTTGCCAAGAATTTTTTAAGGAACTCGTTAGTCCTTCAGAATTTCCCAGAGGTATGATATGCGGTGTTTACTCGTTTACCATGCCTTTTGTTGAAACATGGTTAGAGGCTTATTAGAGGACTAAAATTGCCGACATTTTTTCCAGATTATGTTGGATTCATCATGAAAATAATGAAGTTAATGCAGTGCCGATATCTTGGAATACGGAAAGTGGAAATTGAGTTACAACAGTTAGAGGAAACGGATAAGCCACCGGAACGACCCAGTAAGTGACCTTTCATATATGTGCAATTGTAAATAAAATAACTGTGGAAAGAATGTGCCTACATCGAATTATCTCCCGTATCCATTTCGGATAGTCAATGACAAAAGTATTTACAAACAAGCAGCTGAACTACAGCTCTGAACTTATACCAGTGACCAGTGACGACTCAATATTTATATTTGGCAATGTTTTATATATATACTTAAAGTTTTACATGTAAATACCAACAGCTAGGCCAGGGGCGGTCCTCATTACGTTTAGCAAGTATGGTTTTCGAAAAGGTTTGATATTTTCAACAGCTAGACTGAAATGAATTTTTGTGTACTGAGAAATGTGACGTGTGAATTTAAATTTTGTGACCAATAACTACTCGTAAATGTAAATATTGACTTTTAGAAATCAAAGTAAGTTTAGATACTACTAACTCATTTGCTGCAACCATTCGCTACAAAATGGTGTATTGTTCCTGAAGGAATTTAATTGAGACCTACCTATTTCTTTTGATCCCTAAACCTGTTCTACCTTTTCTGACACTGTAATACTTGACTGGTGTTTTTCTAAAACTTCAAAGTAATTTCTGCGGAATGTGTACTTACACTGTTTTCTCTTTTGTCATTGGAAATAAAACTGTGTGGAAGCATTACTGTTAGCATCTCACACCCAAATATTTGATTTTAGTGTCAGCTGATGACGGAACCTTGCCGGGGGGAAAAGTGGAAGTCACCGAAACAAAATTGTTAGAAATGATTGAGTCTGCTTACCCGAATCCTTTGACTTTAGTGGACATTTCCAAGTGAGTATTCAAACAGTTTACAATTCAAATGTTTGGACATGTTTGATTACTGTTGGCTCGAGGCTGATAATTTCAATTTCGTTGTATAGGCAAGTTCAAAGCGCCGAGGACGAGATAAAGCCACATTTGGTAGTTTTGCAAGCCAAAGGTCTTATTAAAACCCTGGATAATAATGCTTTTACTCGCGTAGTTCAAAATGAAATGCAAGTCAAGGTACGTTTCTCTTTGATAAGTATGAATTGCCAGTTTCTGTCAAAACAGATGCCTGTAAGTATATGTATGTATAAGTATTCGTTATTGTGTTGAAATCTCAGATAGTCAAACAAATGCCGAAAATAGTGAAGGCGAAACAACCTACAATAGCAATCATCACTGCTCAATATTGCGAAAAGCTTGCAGTTGACGCAATGATAGAGAATCCAGAAACGTTTGTACGCTACACTACTGTAGGTAAGTGGATTAATTAAGCAGCACTAAATTAAAAGTTGAAATTTCATTGTCCGCTAGTATAAAAGGAATGTAGAAACCTTATTAACACAACATCAAAGATGAGCCTGCAATTACAGTGCATCGATTTTCTCTTTCGTGCAGGGGAATCCAATGTGTACACTTTAGGGAACATAGGATCTCATAGAGTCGTATCCACTAAGTTACCGAGTGTGGGACATACACGTGAAGCAATGATTGCCGCTGGCAACACCACAACGAGGCTGCTTGGTAAGTGCGTACACATAACGTACATACTGTATTTTTATGCATATATCATATTTTTAGTATTTAATTATTTAATAAACATTGGTATTCCGAATGCAGATATTGGTGTGACTTTCTGCAGCGGTGAAAGTAATTTTAATTTGATGCACGGAGTAAATGTTTAGCTTTCCGTTTGTTGTGAATTCCTAGGAACTTTTCAAAAAGTAGATTTTGTTTTCCTTATTGGCACCGGTGGTGGGGTGCCACATTTTACTGACTACAGTAAACATGTTCGACTGGGAGACGTTGTAGTGTCTGCCCCCTCAGATAATCAGAAGTAAGTAGGACTGAAAATTTGAAATGTTGTGAATGTCTCCCGTAGTACGAATACAATACATGTGTTTGTTTTGTAGGTTCGTGTATATGTATTGTGACAAAGCCATCGAAAAACCTTCGGGTGGCTTAGAATTTGAGACACGTGGATGGATTCCCTCTAGTCTTATCTTGCAGGAGATTGCTGCATCCATCACAGAAGAGGTAGTCCCAATTTGATGCGTTTTACCAAACTACGAGGTTTCATTACACTGGAATTAGATGTTTTAAAACGTTGGTAGGAATAAGGCATTTAATGTAATTTACAGTATTACTTGAAAATACTGCGTAAAACAAGTGCAAATGACCATTTCGGGTAAAGATTGTGCCTGCCTTGACTCTGAATAACTGTACACAAATGTCAACACATACGTGCGAACTTACGCATGGGTTATTTGATGTTTACAAATGTGTAGCCCGTATGAATTTCACCTTTACTGTTGCGTGAAAGTTATTGTATAGATGCTTGTTTACAATTGTCTATACATATGTGCATGCAGAGATGGCACCATGTTGTTTACAATTGTTAGGCCGTTCTGTCTGTAGTCATTGTTTACAATTGTATTCTCGTATAGTGTATAGGTATTTGAAAGGCCGACAGTAGCAAATTTTCTCCTTCCATTTCAGCTTATGCATGGGGCAATGCGAGAATGTGACACATTCCTGGGCCTAGTGGATCTATACGTGCTTACAGCGGATGTACACGATTAGGTATTAGCTTTCCAGATTTCCATGTATTATCTAAAGCATTTGAAATTACAGGGAGAAGAAGAATGGGCTCAGTATGTTGAACAAGGACTGGAACTTTTGAAGGAACAAGAAGCGGACTTTGGTCGACCTCCACAAGAATCGGACAAATTGTACATGGCCATAGGAGAAAAGGATGTTATAGAAGTAGCGCATCCCACTCCACACAACGAAATTCCTAGGTAAGTTAGAATTCATAGAACAAAGTTAATCTGAAACTCTGAGGTATTCCAATAACTTCCTTTTTTTGTCTGCGTCGTGTTGCGCTGGCGAGGTCAAGAGTACCGCCATTTGTCATACGTTTTCATTATTTCTTCTATCTTTTGGAAGGCAGTAGATTAATTTATTGTCCTTTTATTTTATTTTTTATAGGAAAATGATGGAATCTCGAGTTCATTTGGGATGCATAGCTTCAGGCCGGCACGTGGCAAGGGATGACCACATTCGTCAAGATCTTGCATCTCGGTTAGGAATTTTGGCCTATGATTCGGAGTTCGACTCAGTTTTAGAGAGCGTGCTCGGGAATCGAAGGGATTCATTTATTGTCATTCGTGGTATTGCTGACTACAAGGTACGGGCACAATGTCAGCTTTTGATTATGTTTATCTGAACTGTTGTTTTTTTGTGATTTGTTTGTGCGAGCTTCGTTTTACTTAAGAATAAGTGACTGCATTGTCTTCGTTGGCTGATAGATATTTTTGTTGTTACATATTATAATGTAATTAGTCATTGTAATTTCTGCACATGGTACAGTGACCATAGTACCAACACCAATGTTTAAAAGATGTTTTTGAACTTTGCCTTGCAGCTTGCCGAATCTGACTACGATGCTAATAACTTGTGTATTTTTATACAGGATGGAACCCGTCGTCGTGATTGGCAGCCACATTCTGCTCTACTGGCTGCTGCATTTGCGAAAGCTATTGCTTCTAGATTGGATCCACCAATGGATGATTAAAAACATTCGAATGTTTTTGGACACACTCATACAACGACTACACATATAATGAAGCATCGAGTTTCAGACTTATACATTCTAGTTAAGGAAAAATCTTGTAGTGGTGACCTAATGTCTTGGCTGGCTCTGTGGTAAAAGATGGCAAACTTCTTAGGACCTGATGTAAACGTAAACTTTCGTTTACCCTTCAACAAAGCTCGTATATTTCTGCTGTAATTCTGAGGTTGGTCCAAGCTACATGGCTTGAAACTGAAGCTCTACCTGTCACCGTATCCGTTCGAAAAGTCACTTGTTCTTTAATGTAAACGTCCCTTCGAGGTGACCCCAACACAGAATTAGGCTTACTTACATACGTGTAAATATAAATACATAGTTCGGATAGGACAAGAAATGAATTATACGCAGATATTTCCAGATAGCCTATTTATCATAAAGAAGCTATATTAAACAGCCAGAGTTGAGCAGTATATAAACAAACTATATTGAAATTATAGAATGCTATACAAAATATATGCTCTTCAGATATATATAAAACTATATACAAATTATATAATATAAATCTATTTATGAGCTGATACGCAACTGCGTGCAGTTAGTGCATCAGAATGAAATTCGTCGTGGATGTAGGTATTAGGTATATATGCACGAAATAAATAACTATATTTATTAACGCAGCATTACGTTTCCTGAAGATTGTATGACAGCTAAAAGAGACCACAAGTTAATGTATAGTACGTCTGCCTAAAAATTACCTTCCTGCAACTCGAGATATTATGAATAATTACCTGTCTAATTTAGGAATTGTACTATGTACTCAACTTCAGCAGCATTAGATGCTGTTGTAGAAGCAGCACTGAATTTGCTCATTTGTAATAGGGGTGTAGATCAGTAAGGACTGCTGTTACACAATAGCTTTCATTTACTTGAGGGTAACTGAAGTAGTACTGCTTACTTAGTAGGCTTTTAGTTGTTTCAGTAGTATGTGTTAATTGTAAGGTATTCGCATCAACGACTTACGGTATCCATGTTTGTATATTTATATATAAATTCTTCTCTGCCAATCTATATGCGTCTTTTTATGTGCAAGTTGTGCGAAATATGTGGCTTAATTGCCAAACTTGTTACTTATGTTTCTTATTCGTCGTAACGACGACGTACATGTGTTTTTGTATTTTCGTAGAAGGTATGAGTCTTGATGTGAATGATTTCGTACAAATATGTAGGTAATTATTAATTTGGCTTACAGGCAGTCATTCCTGAGAGAGTTTGTTTTACATTGCATTAGCAAGAACACCTAAACATGTGTATAAACTGTATTTAATCAGCACGATACTGGAGGTCAGTCCCTGATTTTATAACGCAGTACACATGTTTCGTTTACGCTTAATGATTTTGTCATTCATCGTCTGAAGTTATGTGGGTTACGGCATTACATTAGTTTTTTTAGTCATATTATTATGTGCACTTACGTGTCAAGCTGAAGTGAGTGAAAGAAGATTGTAGTGTATAAGAACCGAAGGAATGTATACTAGTAATAGTAACAAATATAGTATTTGTGAATGTCGTATAATATTAAAACTGTAAAAATACATGTAACAAAGCTAACCATTTTAGAAATCTCGATGTTAAATCGACGTTAAAGAAATCCTCATTGTTACCGATGGAGCTTTTAGTTCAACCCAGTCAAATCTCAACAATATAAAAGTATATAAAGTTATATTTATTCTTAGCATAACTTGCTTGTGGAAGCTCCCTTCCAGTTTACTTGGAAGGTCCCAGTAACTATCAAACTTTTTCAGTTGCACAATGCCACTTGTTTTAGTCAGTGTCAGTGGAGTCATTTTAGCTATCAGCGTTATTATTAGATTACTGTTACGTGGAAACTATTATATCATTGTTTTTAGTTACATAAGTTGTCGTAAATATTTGTGAAAACGCTGTAAACATTTCTTAAATACCTACCTGGTGTTATTGCAAAGTATTATAGCGTATTCTGTACTGCGATTGTTTGTAGTCAATTTCAGTTGTATTAGTTTGTAATAATTTTTAAAATATATGTTTGTATTGTATGTATGTGTTACTCCTAGTGTAGGAAGCGTGTTTATTGGGCCAAAGCAAAAGAGGAAACCGTTGGGGGTCAGTCAGATTAACGTTGTTCTATTATACACTATTGCATACTTTTATTTTTTATTAATGTGTAAGAATCAAATAATGAACCACACAGTTTATCTGCACAACTACTCGCAACAAAAGTATGAATATTGGTTGAAAAATACCTGTCGATGCTTTATATCGCGATTTTTAAAGATATTAACATAATTTATGATATTTTGTTTCCACTATTCTATGAATGTCTATGATTGATATTACCAAATTAAGTGCGCAGTGAATAGTGCAAGACTTCGTCAAAGTATGATTCATCAATTCATGTTATTTAAAATCTATGTTTTTACGAAGTAATAAGTGCTTATTTTAGCAGGGAGCTCATTTACACCACAAACGTTTTCGGCTTTTCCAAAAATTGAATTAGGTACGATATTAATTATTGTAATTAAGTAACCTCATGCCTATTTTGCCATATTTACCTATGTCTATGGAACAGATGTAGTAAAAATGTATAATAATAATACAAAAAGCGCCGTCAATAAATGAATTATTTAATTTTTCGTTAAAATTTTTTCGTTGAAGTATCAAAACATTATTTATATCAATCATTTGATCTCACATGCCAACCTAACGGTCTTTTTCTGAAAGGTTTCTTAAGGTCAAAGTTAACAAAGCGTCACCAATGACTTTAGGCAGTCCCTTATCTAAAATGATGGTATATATCGTCGGCGAATAGCGTTTGTAATCATCTCCAAAATTCCTTAATTCACGAAGTGATTAACTCCATTAGGCTTCCGTGCATTAAAGTAATCAACTCCGTTAAAAGTCAACCAGATGCCCTTGGACAAACTGTGCCCTTCGACCGCGCTTATAC